>JAIMZG010003037.1:0-14548 GCA_020466075.1 Colletotrichum coccodes
TTACTGGGTCTTGGCAAACTTTTCCTTCAAAGTATCATCCAGGGGGCCCTTGGGGTTTGAGGAGAGACTCTGTTAAAATGGTTAACCAAAGGTCTACGGGGAACGCGCAAGGAGGATGACTAACGTTGAGAGAGTCCTCGTTCGCCTTTTCCTTGTGGGAAGCATCGTCGGTTCCCTTGCCGGAGGCAGGGGGGTCCCGCTGCTGGGCACCGGTCTGGCGCTCAGGAGGAGGAGATTGGCGACCCTCGGGCATTTTAGATGTGTGTTGAAGGAAGTGATTGGGTGTTGTTCAAGTTGAGTAGAGGAGCGATGTTGTTGTCGAGGCTTGCTTGGAGGCTTGTGTTGATAGAGGAAGGGAGGCAGGATATCTGGCAGAGACAGTCAAGTTAAATAGCTAGCAGGTAAGCTGATGGGAAGCTTGTTTCGGGGGAGAGAGAGAGGGTTCGAAGAGGGGCATGCAGTCACGGTCTGGAGGGGCTCTTGCGTCAATGGAGGGGCATTGCACAGAAGAAGCTGAATGAGGCACCCTTGCCTTCCCTCTTCGCTGAGAGGTGGGAAAGTAAATGACTTGGTGCGCCTACCCTACGTTGTGCCTGCACCGATTTGCAGCTTTTGGGCTGGTTGCAGCGGTTGACATCAGTCTGCGGTGTTGATGCCGTCATACGGCGGCGTGCATCATTGGTAAGGGGACTGCTCGAGCTCTCGGGGGCACGAGATTTGACGTCACTGCTGGGTGTTGTTGAGGTCGATGCGTCGATGCATCGACGCGAGCTTATCGATAAGATCGACCTCTTATCTTATCTACTGCGCGGGCCCGCCGGGGCTTGGGCCCCACAAAAGTCTCCGGCTCTCGGTTGCTGTTAGCGCCAGCGGCCTTGCAGACGGCGGCACGTCCGCTGAAGAATGTCGCTGAAACGGGAGTTGGCCAGACTCCCGAGCCGCCGATGGGCTACGAGACGCGACCGACGACGTGGCATATGCCTGAATCGACGCGTAGAAGGAGAATCATCGCGTCGCCAAAAGAACTTCCGCGAAAGCGTGTCGGTAGGGAAGACTCCATCCCCACCGAGAATCGGAAACACTTTGTTCGTTGTGGCATGGTAAGTAGATCGGCCCCGGAGGGGTTACATCGCATCATCCGTACCCAGGTGCAACTCAAGGTTCACGAGCGTCTCGAGCCTTTTCTCGGGTATTTATGGTCGTGTCTTGATGAAGGAGAAGCAGAAGCCGATGCGTAGCAATATCGACCAGGGGCCCGATAACGCGCAAAGTCTAAATCGCGGGGCAGCGTCCAGAAGGGGCACGGAGTCAGGGACGACTCTGCCTCTTGGATATTGAAAATGCAACTATTGGCGGATTGCCCAGGCTTGGGAAGCACAAAAGTGGTGTCATGTCTCACTCCGTCCGGCCCAGAATGGTCGCGTCGGTTTGACGGGTCGCTGCAAATTGCATGGGCGAGGGTTGGGTGACGGGACGGGAAGGCACATGGTTTGGAAAAGCGACATGGGAAGTGACACTGGACCCATGGCACTCTGCACCTGTGGAATGGGAAGGACCGGATTGCGATCAACAATGATGGTGCTCCCAACCTGAATACCCCGGAAAGGTCGCACTTGCCCACTTTGTGTATGTTTGCGGTACACAACCCACCATGCAGAGGAAACTAACTCCTAGGGAAAGCTCTCCACATCCCTTTCGCCTCATCCGCCTTCCATTCATCCTCATCCTCAGACATCAAACACATCGTTATAATACTCATCACTGTTGTTGCGGCGGTGGTTTACTTGGCAAGTACAGTTCAAGTTGATCGCTGAAACTATCCAATCATACTACTCTTACAAGACCCTGTCCAGGCATTTTTCAATTCCCAGTTACGAACAATGCGCCCAAGAAGTTACAATCGTCCGTCAAACACGTTAAACATTATTCGATGAGAACACGCCGCGGCGCAAACGACTCATGAAAAAATCCGCATTGCTTATTTCTTCTTACCACCCAGAGCAGCAGTCAGGCTACCGAGGCCGAGGCCGTCGAGCAGACGATTGAGACCCAGGGTGCCGAGGAGACCATCGACAATCTTGCCAAGGCCGAGGCCGTTGAGAAGACGACCGACAAGGTTGAGGACACCGGTCAGAAGCAGACCGACGGCAGCCAGAATCTGGAAGAGAGGCTCGGTCAGGAGACCCCACAGAGGGTTAAGTTCCTTCTTGGCGTGGGGCATATCCTCGATCTTGCGCTTGGCACCCTCGACAGTCTCGGTGATGGTACCAGTCAACTACGAGCGAGTTAGTAAGTCATCGTTGTTTCACGGTGGGAAGTATTCAGTCAGATCTTACCTCCTTCAGACACTCAGCGAGGTGATGCTCTTCGGGAGTAGCCTCACGAGTTTGAGCCTTGGACTTGGCGTTCTGCTGGATACGTCCGTCAGGGTCCAAGGCGCGGACACTGCCGTTCAACTCGGTCAGGATCTTGCCACCCTCCTCAATGAGAGGCTTGACATCCTTCACAAGTTGCTCCTCGTCACGTTCCTCCTTAGGCTTGCGCTCAGCAGCCTCGATCTTCTGCGTAATCATCTTGCAGATGGGGCGGAGACGGTCCAAACCCTGCTCGATAAGTCCGCCGAGGCTCTTGGCCAGCTTGCGATCAGCCTCGGCCTCCTCGCGGGCTTTCTTCTCCTCTTCCGTCTCAGTAGGCTCCTCCTCGACCTCAGGCTCAGGGATGTCCTCGAGCAGGGAGACGTGTCCAACAACACGATCCTTGGAGTCGACAACATCATTGTCGCTGTTGATCTCCTTGCCGGCGCAGATGGACACCTCACCGGTCGTAAGCTTGCCGATGACGTTGCCGTCCTCGTCGACGACTTCACCTTGGCGGTTGACACGGCGACCCTCCATAGGGCCCTTCTTCTCGGGGAGGTCTTCGAGCAGAGTGACGTGGCCAACAACGCGGTCCTTGGAGTCAACCACATCGTTGTCCTCGTTGATCTTCTTGCCGGCGCAGACGCTGATTTCACCGCTGGTGAGCTTGCCGAGAGTCTCGCCAGTTTCGCTGACAACCTCGCCCTTCTTGTTGACGGTCTTGCCCTCCATGGGGCCCTTGGGCTCGGGAATATCCTCGAGAAGCTCAACGTGGCCGACGATACGACCTTTGGAGTCGACAACGTCGTTGTCCTCGTTGACAGCTTTACCAGCGCAGGCCTTGATCTCACCAGAGGTGAGCTTGCCGATAACGTCACCATCCTCATCGACGACCTCACCGCTGCGGTTGACCTTGCGGCCTTCCATGGGGCCCTTCTCCCTCTCGGGAGCAGCCTCGGGCTCCCAGCGCTCAGCCTTGCCGAGGAGGTTGCCATTGCGGTCAAGAATGTCACCATCCTCATCGATGGGGCGGCCGAAGAGGGTCTTAGCATCACCCTGGACAAGACGGCCTACAATGTCTCCAGAAGGAGTAACGATGGTACCGTCCTTGGCGACGGTGCAGCCAGGAAGCTCCGCAAAGGGGCCCTCCTTGGCTCCTTCGCGGTCACTCTCGGGAATGAGCTCAGCGCGGCCGATAATGTCGCCGGACTCGCTGCGGACATTACCCTCCTTGTCGCACATGCGGCCAATCAGCTTCTTGACATCACCCTCGACGATGCGACCGTAGATTGTACCGTCCTTGTCGACAACGTTGCCAGCCTTGTTGACGCGCTTGCCAGCGAGGGCGGAGTTGTCGACCACGACAGGCGCCTCGGGTTCGGGCTCAGGCTCAGACTCAGGTTCCCAACGCTCGGCCTTACCGATTGCGTTACCGCTCTTGTCGAGAATGTCACCTTCATCATCAACCTTCTTGCCCTTAAGCTTCTTCGGGTCACCCTCAACGACACGTCCAACAATGTCGCCGTTGAAAAGAACGTGGCCGTTAGACTCGACAGTGGCGCCGGGGAAGTCCTCAAAGGGCGCAGGCTCGCTGAGCTCCTCGCGTTCGGTCTCAGGGATAGGCTCTGCCTTTCCGATCACCTTGCCGGCATCATTCCAGATTTCGCCGCGCTCATCGGCCTTGCGACCGACAAGGTGCTTAAGGATTCCGGAAACGATGCGACCAACAGCCTCGCCCTTGTCGTTGACGAGGTTGCCAGCCTTGTTGACCTTGGCACCCTTCAAAATGGAGAAGTCGATGGTGTCCTTGAGGAGCTCATCAGCGACCTCGGACTTGAGCTCAGCCTTGCCGATGATGCTACCGCGCTCGTTGACAACGTTACCCTCGGCATCGATGGTCATGCCAACAAGGTCGGCAGGGTCACCTTCGGCGATTCTGCCAATAGAGGCGTTGTCGAAGATGACCTTGCCCTCATCATCGATCTCGGCGCCGGGGAACTTCTCGAAAGGCTGGAGAAGCTTGTCGCCAGCAACAGTGACAGTGCGCTGATCTTCGGGAAGGGCGGAACGAATGGTGCTCAGGACGCTCTTAATATCGTCCTTGACGGTGGACTTGGGGGCAGAGTCCGAAGCGGCAGTCACGTCAATGTCGGGAACATCGCCGGTCTTTGCGTCTTCAGCAGCGTCCTCAGCACCCTCTCCGGCGTCCTCGTCACCCTCAGTCTTGGGGAACTCCCCAGTCTTTGCGTCTTCGGGGACCTGGGATTGGTTCGCAGGGTCCTGCTGGTTGGCCCAGTCCTCGGTCGTGGTGCCCTTGGGAGTCTCGGTGCCAGACTTGGCGTCCTCCGGAAGCTTGGAACCAAGCTCTGAAGGAAGCTTAGAAACCAAGTCGGTGGGGAGTTTTGATTGAGCATCGAAAGGGATTTGTGAAACAGGGATATCAGCCGTCTGAACATCCTCGGGAAGCTCGCTCTTCAAATCCTCGGGGATTTGCGAAACGGGAATGTCGAGAGTAGCGATGTCATCAGGGACGCGAGACTGGGCGTCACTCTGAGCAGTGCCCGCCTTCTCGGTACCGTCATCCTTGACGGTCTCCGCGCCCTCGGTTTCGGCGCCCTCGGTTTCGGCGCCCTCAGTCTCAGCACCCTCGGTCTGTTCATTGTCGTCCTTGCCATCAACGGTCGATTGCTCTGTGAGGTCTGTCTTGGCGCCTTGGGAATCTTCAGTCTCTGTCTGGGTGTTCTCACCTCCGGTTGTGGGCTTACCGTCGTCTGCCTGGGACTTCTCAACGTCCTGCAAGTCGATGGGCGCGACGTCTGATGTTGTGTCGTTGGCTTCGAAGAGATTTTGCTTGGCGTTCTCGGTCAGCGAGGCCTTATCGTCGACATCTGATTTTTGCTGCGCGAGCAACTGGGTGAGCTTCTCGTCCTTGTCGGTGACGGATTGGTCGCGTTCCAAAGGCTCGCTGCCTCCGAGAACACCAAGAGGACCGCCACTCTGGCTTTGGCCGAGGACACCTCCTAGGAGCTTCCGAGAGGGTTCTGCTCAGAGCCACCCTTCTCAGACTGACCACCACCGAGGGCGCCAGTAACACCACCGAGAAGGCCACCTTGGGAACCCTTCTCGTCTTGACCACTGCCAAGGACGCCGCCGAGGACACCACCTTGGCCTTCGCCCAAACCGATGCCCTTAGTCAAATCACCGACAAGAGGTAATGTGCGGTTGACAGTCTGGACTGTGCCGTCAACGGTGTCGACGATCCCCTTGACACCCTTGGTGGCGCCCATGATGCTGAAGCCGCCACCACCACCCTCTTTGCTCTCACCACCCTCGGTTAATTCGCCGAGCGGGAGAGCCTTGCCGATAACGCCACCGTCCTTGCCGATAATGTCGCCGGTCGCGGTGACAACGTTGCCGACCAGCTCTCCGGCCTCGCCTTCTGTGACTTTGCCGACAGTCTTGCCGGTCTCGTCTACCACCTCACCGGTCTTGCCGATGACACCGGCAACGAGGTTCTCGCCATGGTCTTGGATATCTTGCTCAACCGAGTATGCTTGTAGAGGATTAGCTGCAGCCTTGTCACGGATTGTGTAAGTTTACTCACATGACTTCTGCTCACCCTCCTTTCCACGTCCACCGAGCATGCTGCTGCCAGACTTTGAAGCAGCTCCGACCATGTTCGCGTTCTTCTTGTTGTACTTTTGTTGTTCTTGTTCGTGTTTGGATAAAAATTCGTTATACTCAGCGCTAACAGGGTATCTTAGAAAATGTAGCTGGTCATGAGATGATTGCATTGGTTTGGGAGAGGGAAAGTCAAAGCATCTTTGCAACCACTTGCCGGTCAGACGTCTTATACCTCAAATCCTCGGGCTCAAATCAAGTTTCCAGCTCATTAGCCTCTCCCAAACTTACGTCAAGGAGAGCTCAAGCTCGAGGAGCTGCCTCGAAGCTCTGGCCCCTGCTCGCGCCACAGGGTGACTTCATGGGGGAAGGGATGGTCAGCCAGACAGCTGTCCATCATGACGCAAAGCCACACTCGTCCGAGCCCTTGAAGGGCTGGATCCCAGCTGTCATGACGCAACTTGTCTTTGCAGGAAGACAGACGCACCTTGGGGGGAATGGTGTGACAGCCAGCTAGTCTGGGGAATTTCCATTGGCTTTCTGGTCGATCGCCGGCCATCTTTCTTGGAGATGCCCAGTTGGTGTGGCTAGTGTTTCCAAGGGCCCTCCCTGCTCTGCATCATTCATTCGTCAGTTCCTCCACAGTCGGACCCCCTAGTCACTCCAACACTTTCTTTTCAAAATGCGGGTTGCAAACTTCACGAAGGCTGGGCTTGCCTGCACGATGGACGTCATGACGCTCTTCGAAACACGGAAAACGAAGTGCTATTCGCCACGCTCTGCAGGATCCCAAATCAACCACTGCGTCTATGCGCCCGTACGCATCCGGACGGCAGCTCGACCTATCCCGCTTTTCAGCCTCACCAGACGGGTCAACGAGGTGTTGGAGCCGCGAGTTGTGCATGCCATTCACTCGTTACCAAGTTCAGTCTCGTTGGAACTACGATTCAGATCCTAGCCTATCATGACCGTCTCACTACCGTCTGAACGCCGCCGCATGATAGCATCCGTCGAACCGTTCCAGAACTCCGAGATGAATGTCCACCCAAAAAAAGTTTGAAAGAAAAAAATGGAATTTCCGCTGAGATCATGATCCGGTTCCTATATGGATGTTGGGATTCCCACCGCCGTGGAATACCGTTGGGATCTTGATTATAAGTTGAATCCCGTCGTTGGTTGACTTCACGTCCATGAAGATCTCCGACGGGCTAGGAGTTGTCGAGGATGGCTTGGACTGATGCGCAGTACACTGAGGACAGCTCGTCCGTGTATCGGGAACATGTCCAGGACGAGAACTACTAGACTGTCCCGAGTTGCTGGTCTGCCCTGTCTGCTGGAGGGACTTGGCCAGGGGCGCGCCATCAAAGTGACCGACGACGTTATTGTTTTTATCGAGGATGTTGCCCATATGGTCGACCTTCAGCCCGTCACCCATACCTTCAATGGGTTTAGGGGACGGAGGCGCGGGAGGGATGGTATCGTTTTCCGCTACATAACCGACGACCTCACCGTCCTCGCTGAAGATCTCGCCCGTCACCGCGACTGGCCGTCCGATCATGGACGGCAGGTCGCCCTCGACACGGCCAAGCACCTGGCCATTCCAGTCCAAAATGTTTCCAAACTCGTCGATATACTTGCCGTCCAATCCTTGCGCCAACTCGGCGAGGTTTGGCGGTAGCGTGAGACCGGAGGACAGAGGCGTAACTTTTGGGATCTGGATCGGGGCGTTCTTCTCTTGCGGCTTCGGGGTGCCTTCCGAAGATGGTTTGGCATCGTGTGATGCTTCATCCGTGCCATTGTCTGCGGTCTCAGGCGCCGACGCTCTTGTTGACGGTTTGGGTACACTTTGATGTTGCGTCGAAGAAGTCCGCATCGGGATGGGTATCTCCCGCGAGCCCTGCAGGTGAACAGGCCCGCCCTTCTGCGGCTGTGGGGTGTTCGAGTCGCTGCTCTGGCGAGGGGGAGGTTGCGGAGGACGGGTTTCAGGACCAGGTGCTGGCGAGGCTGGTGCTCGTGACTGGGAGTTCAGACGAGGCAAAGGCGGTCTTGCGAAGGTGCCTCTGGGAGCCTCCTCCACCCCCGCATCACTGTCCTCGACCTCGACAACTTCATATTCATCGTGCCGAGAGTTCTGATCAGGATCGCCGGCTACGGCCGCAGACGGTGGCTCGGTACGCTGCATAGCGTGCGACGAGGATTCCGGGCGCGCAGGTACGGAACTCTGCATAGATTGCTGTGCAGGCTGGTTCGAGGCAGGGCCGTCGGGTTCGTCACGGAGGGTTTGGGGTGGAGTCAACCGAGCGGGAGGGATTGCCGTCATCATTGGACGGTCCTGTGGGAGACGGACATTCCGCGTCAGCTGGGCCATTCTGTCAAGGCGAGGAGGGGAAGGCAAAGCATGGCCAGGAAAGCCAGCCCGGGAGAAGGAATGGAGAGCGGGCACCCACCTGAGGATCGCCTTACTTTGGGGAATCAGGCGGTTGCGAGAGGGAGACTGTGCTGTTGAGTGCGGTTCTCTCAGTGCACCCCTTGATCGATACACACGCGGACGGAGTTTTCTGGTTGATGCGTGTCGCAGGCAGCGGTTCTGCAAAGGTCTGCAAGGTCTGCAAGGCAGGAGGGGGTCGGGCCAGTTGTTGTGACGTCAACTCAACGAGATGACCAAGTGTGGGTTGTCTGAGTCTCTGCCGCAATGGAGACTGGGGCGGCTTTGGAGGTTCCAGAACTGGCGAACGGGGCGACGGTTCACCTCGACTCCCTGTCAGGCTGGCCGCCGTGCAAGGATGATGGGATCAAGGGCTCGTCGAACCGAGATCTGTCGACTCCACCGGGGACCCAGATACACGCAAATGTCTGCACCGGGTACTTCGGAATGAGATGCAACGAAGTGAGAGAGGGGAGGGGATCAATGCCGGGTGGTGAAGATGACAGAATGCAAACGAGGCAAGACTCCGAAGATGGCGCCGGGACAGCGCTGAGATTGGAGGCAAAAGGCCCGACAAGTCGGGGAAAAGCCTGTTTTCTGTCGAAACGCGAACGACTGTGCGAACGGCCGTGTTGCTGACTGGGTTAGGTTGGCGCCTGTGCTTCTGTACAGACGAAACGCACGGCTGGCCGTCCGTTCTTCGATGAAGAGCACGGTGAGCAGAGTGGACAACTGCCTCGACGCTTGCTCGAGGGAAGCGAACCGCGTGACGGGCAATCGCGGTGTGCCTTACTCGACCTGTTGACAACGAAGCTTCGAGCCGACCGATCACACGCTCTGGGGGAAAAGCTCAGACACAGAGGCCTCCCGGCCGAGACAAACTGGGTTCAGCAAGGGGAATCGGCTTCATCAGATGTTCGGGTTCGTCGTCATGCCCGAACAGCTTCACCTGGTCTTCAGAGACGTCTCGAGTCTGTCGACGGCAGGACCGCAGACCTTGCGTAAACGCCACAACCGACGACGCCTAGCAACGATGATCTCGATGATTTCCCGGGACGGCAATGAGCTGCAAGAGACGACGCAAAGTCCATCACGTTCCAGAACGTAGGGAATGAGACGGCAGCCAGCACGATCGGCGGAAGGACATCGGCAGGTGGCTTGACGATGGAGAGTGGGCAGTGATGAAGTTGACATTTCCCAAGCAAAACGGGCCTGCAGTTGGACGGTGTCGGACGGACGTGAGTGGCTGATGCTCCCAATCCCACCCGATGTGCCGGGATGCAACGCAAGCGTTTCCCGTTCAGCCACGCTATCCTTGCCGGTCTAGCGTTTCTGACAGTCCCGCCCCGTGAGTTGACACGGTACTGTGGATCCCGTTATTTCACTTGAGAAGGCATCGACATTGCATCGGTGGTGGGGGAGCAAGGGGGCCGTTCCATCGTTACATTTGGCGGCGGGTGGGCGGGCGCCAAAGACGACTCACTCACACACTCACACACCAACTCTCCTTGGCCGGGTTACACCGCATCATGTGGCGGCTTCGACGCGTCGACATTGGACGGACAAGGAAGGTTGAAGCCCATCCTGTGGCTTGACATTTGCCGGCTATTGGCAAGACTGTCAAGGTTGCGCCTGCTTTTTACTTTTCTTCACTTGGGCTGCTCGGTGAGTCTCTTCGACGACACGAAATGAAGTCAGGATTCTAGCATGATCCCGTCAGCATGCCTGAATCTTGACTGCGTTGTCTCGACTCTGGGAATCTTGACGCCAGAAGAGGCCAACGCTAGCCAAGCTCAGGAGAGAAGACGCATGGAAAGCAAGGCACGGCAAGCCTTCCGCGCAGTAGCTTCAGACGCCATCGATTTACAACTCGACCGAGTGCGCGCCCAGCCACTCTCACCCGGCCAGGCACACCCACATGGTCCTCTCTCCTCCGACAACACTAAATTTGGGAGGAATGGGCAATCACTCTGTCCAGCTGGGAGGGGAGTGGGCTCGACCCCACCGTCGCAATGGGGGGATGCCCCATCATCCAGGATCAACGGCGCCAGTTGAAAAACGTGAAACAGACGGAGGCCAGCAGAATGGCGCTACAACGGCCGCTGGCCACCGTTTCCGCCTAGCCTGCCAGCAGTGCTCCTTTCTTCGCGTGGGTGACGGCGGATGCGACTGCAAATGGCCTGGCCCGTCTCTTCACGCTACTCCACACGAGCTTGGCAGTTGGCGGGTATCTGGTGCACTGATGGTGCCGCTGAAACCGAAGACACGTTCACGCTGTTGGCAGGTCTGCGGTCAAATGACGCCGCTGAAGATGGGCTTGCTGCTGTCGCTCTCACTGCGGGGAGTTCATATTCACGGAGAAGGGCATGTGATTTAGTCTTCGTCAAGTATCATTCGTAAAAATCGTTTGGAATGCTTTGGCTAACGTCGAATAGGATACCCATAAATTTCCCGAAATAGCGTCCATATCTCATGATGTCAATGATGCGCAAGTCTTTCATAATACATGCGGCGGATGGACACCAAGACCCCATCCATCCACCAACTCCACCACCCAATGTCGGACCCAGACCGTTTATTTTTACGGTGAGATGATCATAGGTAACAAAACAAAACCCGCAATTTCCAGCAAATTGTGGCGAGAGACAATTCGCCCACAAATATTTCCGCGACTCCGTGTAAAAAGGAAAACCGAACCGACAATGAATGGATTTCGTTTTAAGATTTGTCCCTGGGAAAAACGTCTCTCAGTTCCTGATTAAAAGACGAGGAAAAGCCCATTAGCCCATTTTGAACTTGGCCTAACTAGCCCGTCCTTGTCTGCGAGTAAGAAAAGAAGACAGAACGGGTCTCTAGTCGGAAGAAAGAGGGGGCCGGACAGGGAAGAAATTTGGGGCGTTACTTACAAGAGAGCCAACTCAAGATCACCGTGGATGCGCGCCTTCAGCGTGATCTCAATATCGAGGTTGAGGTCAAGACGCAACCGCAGCGTGTCGCTCTTGTCACCACCGCCGCCGCCGCCGCCTTGTTGCAAAGCACCGCCGGCGACGTTGCCTAGTGTGTTCTGGACGCCGTTGGTGACACCGCCGACATCACCGAGGCCGCCGAGCGGACCGCCGCCGCCCTGGCTCTGCTGGCGCTTCTGCATCTGCTTGCTCTTGCTGCGGTTTTGGCGACGCTGAGGCTTCTCCTGCTGCTGCTCGCTGGGCGCTTCCGAGGTCTCATCGTCGGACGCGTACTTGGTGTTGTTTCTCTCGCGGGGGGATGCCATTTTGACGGGTTTGTTGGCGGCTCTAAGTTCAAAAATGGGCTAAAGGGCTTTCCTGACGGGGAAGGAGAGAGGAACTGATATTAGGGGCTTTTGGTTTTACCGGTAAGTTTGGAGTGTTTCTTTCAAGGGCTGCCACCTCTCCCTAGTGCTGGATGAGGACGGCAACATATAAGTGATTCAGGACAGCATCCGGGAGAGGGCCAAAACAGGATGAAAAGCTTACACCCTTCTCGGCTGATGAGATCATGCTGGACCCTGGGGGATCCAGGATTTCCCATCTCCCGACACCCCATCACCCCCTTCTAGCACCTGCGTCACACCACTCAAGTCTCCCAATGTTCTGGACCAAAATGACGTTGAAGAGGGCCAAGCGGCATGCGGAGGGGGGGTGGATACACTGGGGCCGTCGGGGCGTTGGACTTTGTCTCATGCCTCGATGTGGCCCCGATCTGCCTGGGCCGCCGTGGAGGAGCGAGGTCCAACCCAACCGCATCTTAGACCTCGAAAAAAGGCGGCCAGAAAGATGTGAGGATGGTGTCAAGTATCCCTGTCCCTCTCACTCGGATTGAACCACACACCGCTCGCGTCCAATCATGCGCCTTCATGCTCACACCACGATGCTCGAGAGTACCCGCAACCGCCAATGCAGGCATGACGCACCATTACTCTATTTCCTGCCATCAAACAAGCTTCTCGAAGTCAGTTTGAGCTCACAAGCCTGCCAAAATGCTATGCACTGACGACGGACAGGCTCACGGGGTGTGATTACAGATGCCAACTTCCCAAGTCCAATCCCTGCAAGCTTTGCAGAAACGCCTCGGGACCTTGTGTATGCGCGTGCTCTTGCTATTCGCACGTCGCCGCCCCAGAAGCTCCGAGACTCTTCGAGTCCCCCCCCCCCCAAGATTGTCCCATGGCCAACACAGCCTTCCCCTCCTCTCTCCTGGTCGATCCTCGTACGCCCGCCTAGCCTCTAACGTAGCCGCTCTCAATGCCTAGCGCCATCTGCCTCTTGAGAGATATCTCTACACAGTCTTCTGGCTCGTAGCCCTCCCTCAGCCTCCCGTCCGGATCCCAGTACACGGCCCACCTGCCGTCCTCCTCCAGCACGGCCACGAACCCGAGGCCGCTGCCTCGCAAGGACAGATATTTCTCGTCCTCCGTCCAGCCCCACGGCCCTATGACGTGGCCGATAGTGTCTTTACGGCCGCTGTGCCGCATTGCCCTGGTGTCGGCGTCGACGTAGATCCAGTTCAGCATGGGCGGGTCATCGGATATCGTCGACACCAGGCCGCGGTACTGCTCCTCGCAAGGGTAGTTGAAGTAATACCCCGAGAACTTGTGTCCCGGGGCCGGTGCCAGGCTATGGTTTATCCAGAGCTGTAAGCCGTGCGGGGGACGCATGTCAGTTTTTACCAGTTAAACGGAGATCACCGCAAGGTTTCGTGTAAGTCGAGACCGCGGCGAGGTTGGGCGAGATGGCCCGGGTGGGTGTGTGCCGACCGCCGGAAAAGGAAAAGTGTTTGATGGGGGAAAGAGAAAATCAGGGAAAAGGAGGCGGACGTGCAGAGAGACTGCAGATACTGCAGTAGCGGGATGGGTATTGCAAGGTAAGGGCAAGGAGATGGAAGGAAAGTGTGGGCTGCGGGCTCACCTTGTTGTCGACGAGGACGATGGGGCATTCCTCCTGTCTATCGTCGACGGTCATCACCGTCGTGAGGCTGAACTTGGCCTGCTCCTTGGCGGCTGCGTTCTGCTTCTTCTGCGCGCTGACGGCCTGCCCCGTGCCGATGACAGTGGGGATGGCGGCGATTGCCAGCAGGCCGATGACCATGTTTCGGATTTTCACGAGGGGCCTCGGCTTCAGTGAGCAAAGGGGACCGGCGGTGGACAGGCTGGAAAGGTTAAAGCCGTGGGCGTGGTCGGTTTATCGAGTGAGGACCGAACTGGTCTCCTGTGAGGTCTGCTTGCTTGCCTCCCCCGGCTCTCTCGCCTCTCGAGTTTGCAGTCTGTTCCGCTTATCTTGTCGTGTCGTTCGGCACTCGGGAGTGTCAAAAGCCAAAGAGAGAAAAGCAGCGGGCCAAGTGCCAACCGCGTAAAGTGGGATTTCCGGTGCGTTGCGACGTGTTCGGGGCCGAGCTGCCCTTTGCCGACGATGCGATATGTCACTGCCGCCGTGTCTCGAGCTCGCGGTTGTCACCGTGCTGTGGACGAGGGAGGGATTACAGGAAGGAAACAGGTTTCTACGGGGCCCGGTCTGTGGGAAAAGCCTCTGGTCGTCATATGAAATGCTTCCTCTGCGGCTGTCCGGCGGCGTCGTGCTGTGCAGCAAAGCCAGAGCTCATCCTTTTTTCCTCCCCCCTCGCAGGGGATCCAGGACGAGACCAAGAAAGGATCGAGATGCCCGTTTCGGGAACCCCCTGTCTGGGGTCAGGTAAGCCCACCCGGCCCACCATACGCATGTCCAGACCGTTCGTTTGTCGCTGGAGAGCTCATGGGTCTGTCTATTCCTCATTACATGCACGCCCCCTACCGAGCCCACACTTCCGACGTCATACTTCACCGTCGCCGCTTAGTCTGCTTTGACTACATCTCATCATTCTTCTGTTGTCTCTGCGTTGCTCTGGCGTGCCTCTGCGTGTAAGTGGTTGGCTGCGAGCTCTCCTTCCAGCCCTCGACCGGGGCAGCTTCCCACAGCTCCCCCATTCCCGCATCGTTCCTCAGTCGAACTCTCTCCAACCCAGCACGTTCGACGTCATTTTGATTCTTTTTCTTGTCTCTCTTGCATCTATCTCGCCTCATGCCGAACCGCCCCACCCGTTGGACTCAACCCCCGGCCCCTCGTGTCTTCGTCTCTTGGGACCCTGCCGGTTG
>JAIMZG010003074.1:0-14445 GCA_020466075.1 Colletotrichum coccodes
TGTACGATCTCTAGGTGGCCTCTTCTCGAGGCAGCCTGGAGAGCACTGCCGTAGAGGCCACTTTGTGCGTTGACGTCTGCTCCTTTTTCTATTAGACTTCTTGACACTTTTAAAAGACCACCCGTACAAGTGTAACAGAGTGGTGTTTCTTGACCAAGATCTAAGTCATCTTTCTTTAGATGACGCCGAAAACGGCTACCAGCCTTAAAGGCTGTCTCGTCTTGTAAGAACGCTATTATGTCCAGGACAATCTCTTCTGAACTCTCGACCGGTCTAGCAAATTCCATCCAACTTTCCACTGCATAAATTGCTAATGGATAACTCGATGTTATTTGCTCGTAATGCCACTTAATACATGTTAGGTAAGTTAAGCATGTTCTTGTCATGCTAATGTTGGCAGTTGTGAGGTGAAATTGGTTCTTGCATACGAGATACTCTTTAACTGAGAAGTGAGAAAGATGAATCTCCCTTACAATCTTTTTGTATCGTGAGAGCTCAGCGATAGATACCAGACCAGGGCAGTATTGTAGTATATCAGCTTCACGAAAGAGTCTGCGCTCGACGTTGAAGTCTCGTTGCTTCCCCTCTATACGCGTAGCTATTATGTCTATCGCCTCATGTAGCGTTAAAGGTCGTTCAGTGTAGACCAGAAATTGCAAAAGACGCAACGCGTCGCTCTTGAGTTCTGGTGGTATACTCTGAAGCATGCGCTCGTACGTCTCATTTAGATCTTTAGGTAAATCTTCAAGCGCATTTTTGATAGCTTGGGAATGTAGACATTTAGCAAGGCTGTCAAGTTGACATGCTGCCCATCTGAACCTACTCTGGATGTTAGTCATTCGCTCATGGCTATAGATATCTAGGGTGATGAGGTGGAAACTTACATCCCCTCGGCTCCATTGCCGACTCTATCACGGATCTGCTCTAGCAGATCGTGAGGTATCTTCTTGTCTACGAAATCGGGACTCTGCTGAAGCTTTGCTGTGACGTAGGAGCGTATGTCGGCGTTCACAGCCTTCTTTTCGAGAAACACGCAGTTATCCTTACTGAAAAAGCGAGGAATCTCATGTTGGAAATCTGCTTCTGGCCGCCCAGTCACGATCAGCTTGGTATTACCGATGGTCGAATTAGAAGCAAGGCTTTGCATCCACGACAGAAGCTCGCTTCTCGTAGTACACTCGTCTAGGGCGTCTATAACAACAGTAGTCTTTTCAGCAGTTCGCATCATGGATTCAACGCAGGCTGACAATGCACTGATGTCTGGTTGTCTCTGACCATCATTATGAGATGTGAGAAGGCTGTCGAGTCTTTTTGCAGTCTCATTCCCTGTTTGATAGAGTTGGTATGCTAGTGAGCGTAGAAGACTGTCTAACGTCTGCTTTCTGGTGTCGTTGAAATCGAAGAAGAATGCAAGTGTTGGTTGGTTATCTGTCTGCGAGAGATGATCAAGAATTGTCGTACTTAGGACCGTCTTGCCACAGCCTGCCAGACCGGCAAGCCACAGGTGTTGACGTCCCCCAGTCCTCCACTCATTGAAGACAACACTTTCCAGGAGCCAGGTTCCAGTGCCAGCGTGTCGACGGGCTCGTGCCATTGTGGCGTTAGTCGAAGGGTCTGGTGGTGATAGCCAGCGATTCAGTTTAGCAAGCTGCTGGTCGTTCCTTATCGCTGTCGCTATAACCTTGGTTTCGCTCACACCCCGATGCACACATCCAAGGTCTTCTTGAACTATTCAAAGTCAGAGAGTACTAGACAAATTGAAGAACTGTGATACTAACTTAAACCAAGTACATCCCCGATCCGTCTCTCGTCCTCAACCTTATTAGGCGAGATCTGATGTAAAAGATCGGTTGCATATGCTGCCGCCATCATCGCAGCAAAGCCTTGCCATTCCTTGTTCTTGTGCGAGTCCGAATAATCGCATATCCCACGGATCACCAAGCAAGGGAAATGGTTCATCAGCCGGCAGCCTCCATCTCGAAGCAGAGGACACCCTTTTCTGCTGCAAGCTTGTCCCGGATTACAGCATTCTTCATCAGTTGGTTTGCACTCGCAATCAACCCGCAGTGAATCGCAGGGTCATTGTCGAGTTCCTCTCGACTAACCCGAACTACAAGCTGGGTCGGGTCATTGCTACACACACTGTCGCATCCGCATGTTGAGTGCGGATGGACAAAATCAGATCGATAGAGCCTATCGCTACCCGCAGGAGGCCGAGAATATCTTTTTCGTAGCCGAGGCCACCGCTCTAGTGCCTTTTCGACATTGACATTGAGCTGATGTCCTTCCATCTCGTATCGACTCTCGAGTGCGTTAACAGCTGTTCGCAGCACCGGCGGCGGTTGGTTCAAGAAGTCTGTATGCTGAAAAGAGATATCTTGGTTCTGTACAGCCTTGCCAAAATCGTACTGGAAGACGCCGCCTTTGCCTCCTTTGGGACTGCTGACAACGATGTCACCAAGTCTTATATCGTGCTCCGAGCTGGGCGCGCCGCCGGCGATGCCGACCATGAGCCCAATGCGCACATTCGGGAAGCTGTGCAGCATATCTCGGGCCACTGCCGCTGCAGAATTTGTACCGTACTCTCCGTTTGGCATGACGGCAATCACGACATCGTGTCTACCAATCCTGCCCAGAGCATAGCTGTTGTTGTCGTTTTTCGCGACTGGGGGAGTCTCTTCGTGTCTGTCGTCGAGGAAGGCTTTTGCTGCGTTGAACTCGGTGGGAAGAGCACAAATCCAGCCAACCGTGTACCTCTGGGAATCTGACATGGCTGGCTTTTGATCTTGACTCAAGGGGAAATGTGGATGTCGCTAATACGCAAGTATTATGATTATAGAGGACACAAACGCAAGGGCAATTGAGAAATCAAGACGGCAAAATGTCGAAGCAAGCCAGAAGGGCACATGTTGGGGCCAGTTGTTCTATAATCTCTGGCAGGCCCGAGATCAGGCTCTCGTCGGTTACACAGAAATGGGTGGCAGGATCCTCAGCGCCTGCGTGCGGCAAAGTGCAGCAGGCTGAGTGTTCTGCGGGCGTGATTCGCGACACATCCCGTGCTACTGTAGTGACTCCTCGCCACAGGACAGGATTAAGCATGTCGTCCAGCTGGGTACCAATCAGGGGCCAAATCTTCGACGCTTCCTCTCTTGTTGGTGGATTCCGAGCCGCATTGAGCTGACAAGCTAGGCAAATACAGAAATGGAAGTTACCATGGCAAAAGCAGCCAAGACCAGAGCCGCCCGAGGCGATGAGCGAAAGTGCGCCTCATCCCCCTCCCACCAGGCTCGATTATACTCTGCAAAGAACCAGCAGGATTGTGTGATGGGAAGGCCGACTGAGTACTGAGCAACAGGCAGGACACACGGTCAAGGATGTAATGTTTTTCTAGTGTCCATCGGACAGCCGAATTTTCGGTGATGGCCTTGTCCTATTCAAAGACTGAGAACACCGAATGCTTGGTCGCAATGTCGACAGCAACGGCGGTAGGTGGGGCCGACAACTCGGGCCCGATCCCGAGAACGCAATACTTCCCCTGGCGACTAAGCACTGATAGAGTCGAGTAGACAGAGAAATGGACACAAACCAGGACTACAGTAAGAGCGAAACAAGATGAAGACTTTGTGATTGGCTTCATTGGCTTTGTACAATGAAAACCCCCGGTTGAGACTATAGCGATGAAGCGAAAACTCACCCCTAAAGCCCGAATGCCGAGACAGTAACTACAAGCTTACAATCTACCTATTCAAAGCTCGGGATGAAATTCGGCCTTTATTAATGTCCAGAGGTGGCATGTTTTAATAATTGGAACTTGATACAAACGTGCGCGTCTTGCTTTCAAGAATGTATGATGTGAAGTGACATTCTCACCCCTCGGGGTCTTCTTTCATGGATTTGTGATCATGTACAGGACTCAGCAGGCGACTGGCTGACCTAATTCCAAGTCATATGATGTGGAATCTGTTAACATACAGCAGAACACTGGTCGAGTGTGCTTCCCGATGACTGCATGATGTCCGGGGAGGTCACTTTTCACAACAAACAATCTCTCCTCACTGTGCTGGTTGCGAAAGACCTTTACTCTTCTGTATTGATGGTTATACTATGTCGTTAAATATAGAAGCTACTCTAGTAAGTGGCAAAAAGTTCGCAAGACCAAGTTTGGGATACACAGTACTCTGACTTTTAGGTGCCTTTATACACTGTTACCAGACAATGAAGCCAGAGAAGGGTGAGAGGAAGGAAACGACGAGAATGAGATAGTAAGGAAATGGGAAGGAGGAACAAGCGGATGAAATGAGCAAAGCCAGTGCGATAGAAGAAGCTACGGGGTGCTCAATAGAGTCTGAAGGGAGCTAGTGAAATGAAATGACAGGGAGTTGATCAAGAGAGTCAGTCAACAAAGACAGCTCACTCACGTAAGATACTAACATAATAACCCTTTATGCCCTAACAGATTGCCTGGCATGACTTCAAGTATCGCTCAAGATACCTTTAGAGAAACCCAGCTCTATCGCCCAAGCTGATTCAGAAAGAGGACCATCCTCCAGTTCAAGAGCTGGGGAATCTGCCAGGATGGTTTGTATCGAAATGAAACGCCTCAATCCCGCACACAGTTTTCCTTGTTATGACATATTACTGGTATACGTTTCTCTCATTCAATTAACCTGTCAAGTGTGATACGTTCAATCCCATGGTTCAGTCATCGGAGCATATTTATAGCGCTGGCATCATATCTTTGCCTCTAGCAGTAAGCCGAAAAACCCTATAATTATTGTGAGCGCGAAAGCTTTGTATACTATGTAATCTATCCCGTCATATGCTGACTGGGAATAAAAGGAGTGTACGTAGGAAGCAGGGCGTGGGACTTAAGGTTCTATCTAATGCTGGACAACCCAGAATTCGAAACACGTCAACAAATTAACAAGCACATCATTCAATCCATGCCACCTCTTAGTTTTCACAGTGACCAAAACCAGCTCGATCCAGGCCCCAACTCCAAAGAGCATTCAGGCACCAATATCCCGTCGCGCCAGATGATCAAAGATCAGAATCATCGCCAAATAGCCGCTGCAGATGCATATCGTTCCGTCGCCTCCGTCTCGAAGCCCTCCCCCGCGTGTTCGTCGGCGGACCTCCAAAGTAAAAGGGGGATTCCCTCGCGCGGGGAACAGGCCTCTCAACGCGCCTCGCCCGATCCTCCTCGCTCATCACACCCTCCACAAACCTCCAAGTATCCATCACGACCACGTACTCGACCGTATCCCCCCTGCCCGTGGTGCGCCCACTCCTGCCCGCCCAGCTTGCTCGCCCCCTTCCACCTCCACTCGACCAGCCCCGTCCTCTCGGCACTCAGATACCCGCCCTCCTCCTCGTATCCATCCCCCTCCCTCCGCTTGCCAACAGCCAGCTTCCACCCCTTGTTCCTCTCCACGATCTCCATCATCTCTTTCTTCTTTCCCGCCAGCGTCTCGTACTCGACCCTCAGCTCCCTCAACCCGCTCGGCCCTCGGAACGCGCGCAGCCAGTCTTCGTTCATGCGCAGCGGCTCTTCTCTCTCCCAGAACCACCAGTCCGAGTACCGCACCGTGATCGTGAGCGTCTCGGGTCGGAAGCGGGGCTGGGCGAAGAGCTCCGCGAGGTTGTCACGCCCTTCGAGCCAGAACATCTGCGTGAAGAATCGGACCCGCTGGAGGTCGCGCGACTGCTGCGGCGTGAGGTTGTGAAAGAAAAGCTCGCAGCTGTGGCTGCCGGTTCGTCCCTCCGGGCCGCGGTCTGTTTTGTTTCAACACATTAGTACCGGCCGGGATTGGCGGGCGATCACCGGGCATATTAGGCTGGGTAAAGATGATCTATACTCACCAAACCAAAATGCGAATTCTAGCTCCTTTAGAAAGACCTTTTGGCCTTCCGCGTACGCCAGCTTGCATGTCCGGAGGAGCGTGCTGCTGCTCTTCCTCGGCCCCTTGAACCCCGGCCTATAGCAGTACGAGTCCTCCGGGTATGCCGACTCGTCGTCCTCATATTGTATGAGTGCGAGCGCGAAGATTGCGTTGCGGATCTCGCCGGGGAGGACGCCGAAGAGAGGACTTTCGAGCTGGTTGTCATATGCCGTGACATCGATTCTCGACGTAGCAGCAGCAGCAGAAGAAGAAGAAGAAGACGCCATGGTGATTGGTTGCTGGCGATGTGGTTAAAGTGCCGAGTTATCAGGATACAAGTGGCCGAGATATCCAAAGCCTACACCGTACGACTATGCACTTATACCAGCGGTGGCTGCTCACTGCATCGCACAAAGCAGGGTCGGTTGCCTACTTACCTGCTGCTGCCTATTAACCTTGTACCGCATTACACCCATTCACGACTTCATAAAATCTGCGCTTCGTTACGACTTTTCTTTGTTTCGACTTTGATATGTCAATTGACAGGCAGACTCAAAGAAACGAAAGGTGAACTCGTGGTATTATCATGGAAGACATAAAAGCGAGGCCGTAAGGATGGTATTACAAACAAGCATGGCAGCGTCGCCTCCAAGCCCAGTCATCATCCCCAATATCCCTTATATCAACTGGAAAGCATGCAAAAACTCTTCCCCTCGCAATCTAATGGGCTGCCACGGCCTCGCCCTGTCTGGCTCCGTTGCTCACAACGCTGTCGTCGTCGTTCTCTTGAACCGTCCTGTTTCCAGACACTGAACCAGCAATGATGTTAGCGTCGTCGTCGTGTACCACACTCTGTTTTCCCTTAGGATTAGAAATGGAGTCGGAAGTATCGACGGTGTAGTCGTCCTGCTCCGGGCGCCAGTCGCGGAGGTCATCCTCGGCATCGTTGAGAATCTGCCGCGCCTGTTGAGCGTGGTGATACGCGGGACGCATGTCGCCTGGGACAACCGGGGTGTCGTCGAGGAGTTGCAGGAGTCGTCGGCCGTGCTTGGCCAGGATGATTTGCTTCTCGGCTCGCTCAATGGTTGCGGCAAATTCGGCCTCGTAAGCTTCCTTGAGTTTCTGGCGAGTCTGCACGGTGTTGTTAGCGTTCTATGCTTGCAAACCTGAGAAGGTGTAGGTGCGTACGATATTCGTCAGTTGGGCCTCGGCAACCAGGTTCTCCGCCTCAGCGCGAACAAGCTCTTGCTCGAGCACAACAAGCTTGGCGCTTTGCGGCTCCTTCATCTTCAACCTCGCAATCTCGTCGGCAATCTTGTCCTTGCCGTCGCGGCTGGGTTGCACACTCTTCTCCGTATTGCGAATGTGTTTCAGCACACCACGCGCATCGTCGAGGGAGTGGGCGTACTGGTCCTCCTGCTCGCCGAGCTCGCTGAGGATGACGCCGACCTTGTCCGAGACGTCGGAGACGGCGGCGTCGTTGGTCTGCTCGCCCCACTCTGAAAGCTGTGTGGCGATGGAGATGCGCTCGCGGCCGGCCGTCTCGTGGGCGTTGATGAGGTTGTTCTCGCTCTTGATGATGCGGTAGAGCTTGCGGGAGAGCTCGGGCTGAACGTTACCACGAAGGGAATTGAAAGAGAAACCGGTGCGCTTTGTGGAGGCATTCTGGGAGCCGTTGCGGCGGTGGTTGGATCTGATGGAGAGTGAACGGTTCCTGCGAGCGTGTTAGCCGTCGTTTTGGACAGAGTCGCGCAGGTGTCTGCCAGACGTAGAGGGAACCGGCATAGAAGAAACTACGGGGGAACCGTAGGCGATGGTTTTCACGTCGACGCTAGAGCTATCATCGCACTTCTCGCTGCTGCGAGAGAAGAAGCGTAGCATCTTGGCGATGGCGACACTGGCCGGTGATGTAAGATGATAACCTCACTTACATGATTACGGTTGACCGGGGGTCAGTGTTGGGTCTTCTGTTCTTCTAATCGTGCCTTCTCACATATATGTGTGAAGTATATAAAGCAGGAGCTGCGATGCGGCGTGAATGCGGGAAGGAAGAAACCCGGTCCTTGCAGGGTGTGATGCGCGCGCCTAGGAAGTCGGGGACGAGAAGGTCTTTACGTGATTCGCAGCCGAGAATCTCTGAAGCAAAGATTGCGATGCGCCTCGTCTGATTTGCAACGGCTGATAGGCAGGATGAGATGTCGTTCGGCAACAGGACAGGAAGTTACAGTGTAGAATGCGACAGCCCGCGATGCGACAAGGGTCTACCGCCGACTTTAAGAATGTGGTCTGCTCTGGGGGAAATATGGGAACGGGCAGCGGCAGAGTCGGGATGAGGGAAGGGGCCGAGTGAGACAGTCATGTCATAATCGAGCTGCTGGCAGGTGGCAATCCACATCATAGGAGGAAGACTACACGCAAGCTGGAAAGGTAGCTCTAGCTTTAGTCTTCTTCGGGTTGGGTGAGCAAGCAAACAAGGTAGCCGCGACAGCGATTCCCTACCAATGTACGCACCCTCTGCACACGCTGTTTGCTCCTAGTAGAACCGGCAAGGTCTGTTGGTCGGATACAGCTCAGAGGTTAAAATGAGGCATGCCGAGAAGACCAGGCTGGCTTGTCTGGCTCACCGACCTAGCCTCAACTTTACCCCGAAAACACCTCGAGAGGTGTGGTGGTGATGATGCTCAGGATGACGACGGGGTTGGAGGGGTCGCGCCATGACGTCATTTACCGGGACGGGGGATCCTAGGCGTCACCTTGGGAAAAGGATATCCCGCCCCTCATCCATTTATCCCCCGTCCTCCTGGCGCCGCACTCTCCCGCATCTCACCACATCGCACCGCAGCGCACGTCTGTCAACACATGTGCGAGTTCCCAGGATCACGGCCGACAGGCTGCCAAACTCAAGATACCGAGTCATGCGCAGCTTGGAGGGTGCTCGTCCCTTGTGCGTTAAGAACACACGGACTATGTGTGGAACGGGAAGAGCTTATATGCGCACCTGTCCTGCGTCCGAGTGCTTGCATCATCTGCCCTGCCGACGACCAGAAAAAGAGTCTAGATGAAGAAAAATGTCATTCCAGAAAAAAGGCTCGAACCAAGCCCGTCAAATAGGTAAACTTGATATTTCGTTACAATCATGCCAACCCCAGAACGCCGTAACAACATAATTCCAGTCCCCGGCAACCGGGACTGGCGCAGCTCTCGTACTACAGCGCCGCCGGCCCAACATTGGATGTAGGATATTGACCCTCGACGGCGCTGTCGCTATTTCACGTGCCGCTTCGTGTTTCAGTCGATTGACCATCTCGCTTGTCGTCCCAACCCTCCTGTCTCTTTTCTATCCTTCATCGTCTTTCAGCCCCCTCTTTCCGAAACGTCATGCCGCTCTCTCGTCTAATCACAAGCTGCCTGGAAAGGATTCCCGCTCTTGCTTCCCGCAAATGCTTGGCTTGACGTCTTTATCGGTACGTGCGGCTCGTCCGCTCGTAGACCACGGGCTCGACGTAGCTGACCCGCGGGCTGTTGGCGACATATGACCGCCTCACGCTCGTGTAGCTCGCGCGCGGGGAGTGGCCGTGGTGGTGATGGCCGTGGTGTCCGTGGTGGTGGTGCCCATGATGATGGTGGTGATACCTGTTGGGAATCACTTCCTCGTGGTAGTAGTACTTGCGGCCGCTTGTTCCGAAGCACATTCTGAGTATGCAGCCGTTCGATCGACGATTGAATAGATTGTGGGGTGGAGAGTTGCATGCAACTGGTTCGGTGTTCTGTACCGAACAAATGAAGAGAGGACGTTTGGTTAGTTGGTATTCGTCGTGCCGGGCTAATCAGATGTAGAGCCGGGTAGGGAACAGACGATGGATGCGCGTAGAAGATCCAGAGAAGATTCTATTGCTCAAGTGTCCAGACTACGAATGCACCGGGCTGGGAAAGGTACGGTAGTGGGCGGCAGGCTGCCTTTTTATGATTTTCTTACTTATCCCTATCACCAAAGCCCAGGTGGCGGCTTGGACCTCTGTTTCTCTTCCAAGTATGTTACTAAGTAGTAGCACAGGGGGACTCGAACTCCAAGGACCATGCAGCCGGTCATCCCTCCCTCTGCCCACCCATCCATCCCACTTTACCCTTCAGACGGAACAGACCAAAGCGAGCAAAGAGGCGCGGCGGTCGTCACCGAAATTCTACGCGCGTGAATGCTGGTTGGTTAGCCGGTTGGTTGACAAAGTCGACGAGTGGCTCGGTTTTCTGCTCTTTTGCTCTCATGCTCTTACGCTGCCTCCCGTTTGCCCTTCTAGGCTTGCCAGGTTCGTAGGCGCAGCTGCCCTGGTTTCGATCCTTGCTCCAATCCGCGGAGGGGGGACCCTCGCGTTGGGCCTGCCATCCTTGTCCAGCCGGATGAAAAGACCACTGACCAGCGTGTCTAGACCGCTGCGTCAAGCGGTTCCCAGGCCAGGGTCTCCCCACCTCGAGCCTGGTCCGCGTGAGACTCTGGGCCCGCAGGACACGCTCCAGCAGAGGGAAGAGGGTTCAGAAAGTTGGTTACAAGGTAAAGCCTTAGGGGAAAAGACACGGAAATCTTGGGGGTTGAGGCGATTGCGGCTTGGAGTCGCAAATCATGTCGGGCCTCCGACGAAAAAGCTTCCTCAAGCCCAGCTGCCTATTGTCGTTCTGCCCGACTCCGGGCTGATGAAAAAGGAGGACCGCCAACGGTGTCATCGACCGTTACCGTTACAGTCGTGCCAGTCGTTTCTGCGAAGGAAGAGCAGGAAATGCGAGCAAACCTGGCATGGAAAAAATAAGCAGCTTTGGACAAGGCTGGGGATCCTGTCAAAAAAACTTACCCGCAACCGACGATCTCGAGGCCGCGGCGTTGCTCTCATTAATGGCCTCTTATAGCTATTGCTTGTTGACGACGGGGATTAAGATCTGATCTTCCCATCCGGTCCACTCACACTCGACTCTCACGGCACTCACACCTTTGGTCAGCCCACGACGTCAGCCTGCATCCTCCCACCAGCCCTTTTGGACTGTAGGCAGGGGTGCCTTCCCGAGCCATATAGCGAGACCTGAAGAGATGGCCTCAGACCCTGCCCATCAATATGATTCGCGTTATTTGAGAAAATGCACAATGTCACTCATGATCCATCAGCAAACAAAGATCAGTCTTTCGGTCCAATCGTGATTCTCTAAAGCCATCCGTTCCGCGTTCTGCTTTTAGATGCCCGTCTGATGTTACATGTACAATGCTAGGAAAGCCACCATCCCCATGTCTAAAAGTCACCCGCTCTAGTTCTTGCTCGAAATCTTGGGGTTCAAACCTCCAACGAGCCAGGCGGCGACAAAAAGGACAACCGTGCTGCTGAAGATAACAATGGGCTTCCGCAGGGCGGAGACCACCGAGTATTCATACGATACAATCACCTCCCGGTCGCGCAACTCATCGACGAGGTTGTTCGCCTTGATGGTGACCGAAGTGCGGCCAACGGTGTCGAGGTACGTCTTGTGGACGCCAATGGCCGTGTCCGTGATCGCCGACTGGGGAAGGCTGGTGTAGAACTTGACGTTCCTAGACATGTTTGTTAGGAGTGCGACGACTTTGAGGTCTCAGCATCACTTACGTTGCTCCCTCCGGCAGGAGGATCTGCAGGTTGACCTGTCCGTACTCAACACCCTCGGGCTGCTTAGGGCCCTCCAAGAAGGGGACACTGACAGCGTACTTGCCAGAGCCGTCGACAGTGCGCACGAAGTTCTTCGCATCCGAGTTCCAGCCGATGGTGAAGGGGTACTTCCAGCCACCGAAGACGGGGTAGCGCGGCTTGATCTCCAAGAGAGCTTCGCGCTTGTTGCTGCGGAACCTCGACGTCGAAACGTTGCCGATGGCATCGACGAAGTAGGGATCGGCACTTCCGACCTTCAAGGGGAACTTCATCTCCTTGAGAGCGTAAGTGTTGGGATTGTAGTACTGCGCCTGCGCCCACTTGACTCGGTTGAAGAGCTTCGACAAGTTCGCACCGCGGTGGTAGAGCTCGTATCTCTCCTCGAAAGCCACATTTCCTCCCCAGTGGCTGACCTCGATGTCGCGGTCAAGTCTGGCGACGTGGGTGACGGGCTTGGTGAATTCGAACCGCACTTGGGCAGCAGCGACTGCACCAGCGGGCTTCTCGTCGAAGGGACCGTAGACGAGTTTGGCGCCCTGCTTCTGAGGGAGCTCCTTGACGTCTCCGCTACCGGGGAACTTGGTGTAGTCGGGGATGTTGGACGAGTGGGACTTGACCTCGGTCTTCTGCTTCGAGGTGACGTAGGCCGATGGCGAGTACGCGGAGAAGTCGTAGGTGAGGTACTGTTGCTCGTCCTGGGCGATCGAGGCAGGGAGGGGGTTGTAGGCCCGTAGGAAGTAGTAGGAAATGCTCAGCGTCTGCTGGCCACCTGCCTTCAAGGGCGCAGGCAGCTGGATCTTGAAGTACTGAGTCTCGCTGCTTGCTTGTCAATATGGTCATTTGCGCCGGGAGCATGCATGAAATCCACCCACCTCAGAGGGTCGATCTCGACCGCTTCAACGGCAAACGGGCCAGCTTCGGGGTTCTTCCTGTCCTTGGCCTCGAAAGCTCCAATGCGCGACATCTGGTCGGGGGTGAAGGGCAGATAGTATTCATCTTGAGGCTGCTTGTCAATATTCTCAATCAGAACATTGATCGACTCCTTGACGTAGTTCTTCTCCAAAGAGACGATGTGGACAAGGTTGGCGTTCTTGAAGACCTGGGGCGGCTTGAAGGTGGCGGGCAGGTTGACTTTCGACACCTTGTCCGCGGCAGCGGCGCTCGAACCGGAGCTTGCGACAACCGGGGAGAGCAAGCTCAGAAGCCCGGCGGCAATGGCGAAGGCTCTCATGATGTGGGAAGTTCGGGGAAGATGCTCATTGACAGAGCGCTCCCAGTAGTGAGAATCAAAGATGGAGAATGGCGGTTGTTGAGGCGCAATTGGGGCATTCACTCCATTGCCGAATTGATGATCTGGCTCCTGAGACAGCTACCCCCAGCCAAAAAGCTTACGGATACGTTGCTTGACGACGTGCACGGGCCATTCACAGCTGGGAGCTTCCGGGACGGGCCAGGGTTAGTCCGGGCTTTGCTCGCAAAGGAGGGAACGAACGGCCATGGTGTCGGCCCCACACAAAGAAAGAGGGTTCACATTGTTTAAAGGATTGTGGTAGCTCCAGCCACAGTTGCGCCTCATCCGCGTTTTGTTGGAGTTTTCAAACCGGCTTGGCATGCGGAGCTCTGCTCACCAATGGCGACGGACCTCAATGCTCGGGTGTTGGTGGGGTAGGAGCTTCCTTTTTCCTGAGCTGCGATTTGTCCCTCAACAAGACGTCACACATTGCAAGCTCCGGACTTTGGGGGTCATTTGGGGATATCAGACATCGATGGAGGCGTTGGACGACTCCGTGGTGCCGGACCAGCCGCTCGTCAAGCAAACCTTCATTGAAAAAATAGAAAAGAAAATAGCATGTCAGAATAGCGATTGGGATTCCCAATGTGTGCTGACGGTTATCAACAACAATGCGCTTCTTGCGATTAAGTTCAGGTCAACCCTAAGATAGGGGTCCACTGCCAACCAGGTAGGCCATCCCAGCTTAGGAAAGCCGCTGCAAATCTCGTGGTAAATTCTGATGAGGGCGAGACGCGGCTTGACGGCTTTGGTCCGCGGACCAGTGGGACGACTTGGAAATGGTACCAAGAAAAAATAGCGTATCAATCTATGTCTGAGCTGGCGGCCCTGGTACAGCCAGTACGACAAGACTGGCCCAGCGGTTTCAGGGAATGGGGATGGGGGACTCGAGAGAAGGCAAG
Organism: Colletotrichum coccodes; assembly: GCA_020466075.1. Classification (NCBI taxonomy): domain Eukaryota; kingdom Fungi; phylum Ascomycota; class Sordariomycetes; order Glomerellales; family Glomerellaceae; genus Colletotrichum; species Colletotrichum coccodes. The sequence goes on from JAIMZG010003074.1 coordinate 13,733, forward strand.
GGGGCCACAAAGTAAAGCAAACTGTAGTGCAGCAGCGTGCAGCCGGTGCTGAGTGAGGGAGAGCTCCAATTCCCTGACGAGGCCGAGTCCACCTGAAGTTTGAACCTCTCACCTCCTTCTCATTCGGTCAGATGATCCACGCCTCTTCACCTCTTCCCCAACGGCACTCCCTCACCCGACACAACTACATTGACCGCCCACCTACAACGCCGACAACAACAATCGATTTTATCCTGTCTTTTGTGTGCCTTTGAGCTGTCGACAGCTCCATTGCTGCAACTTTAAACCACCTAGAAGCCCAGTCGCTACCCCTCACCAGCTTTGTTTACCCCGCCATCCGCCAGAGGCTGCCGTCAAAATGGTTGGTCTTGGTCCCAAGGTTCCGCCCAGCAGGAAGGGTAAGTACGCAGTCGACAGCTTTGTCCCTTTTCACCTTTCTGTGAGACGTTGGAAGCATCAGATATGGAGAGCTTCGGGGCTTTCGATCGCTATTTGACGTTGAGATAATGCTTGAGATACCTTGGTGTTCAAGCTGGTTGCAGCTGTACCTCCCCACGCCATTTGGCCGCCGCACAGTCACACCCTCCCAGTCATCCTCAACGCCTCATCCTCCTATCCTTTTCCCGCTCACACCACCATCACCATCCAATCTCAATTATGATAGGCACATACCATACCCAACTACCCCGGAGAAGATGATGCGCCACAAGGCT
>JAIMZG010003083.1:0-11693 GCA_020466075.1 Colletotrichum coccodes
CACGTTCGCCAATTCGAATGAATTGTAAAACAAGTGCAGCCGATGCTTCACTCGTTCGGCATTCTGGTTCGCGCAGTCACATAAGGAACCTTCCCCCCCGTGTAGGACAACAACTAGATCGCCTGGCTCGAGACTTCTGTCACGTAACCTGCTGGGATCAGCTTACAGGATTCCTCATGACAGGTGCCTTGTCAGGTGACAGAGCTTCCCTGACAACTATATATACGCGCCCTAGCCAGCAACACTCTTTTAGCTTACAACAAGCCACTTTCAACCCAATTCTCACATGCCTTGCTGCAAGCTCTAACTCGTGACAACATTCAGTTCGGGCGACCAGAGATAGGATGTCGAACTCCAGTTGACTCGACAGCCAGGTAATGCCCTGGCAACGACAATGCCTGCCGCTATGTTACGGCTCCGCTGACCAGCTTCAGACCTTAATGCATGAACTGATTTCCGACTACCGAAAAGCTGCAGACGAACATGAAAATGGCAGGTACAGGGTTGCCGCTGTCGCTGCCCTGGGAGGGTTCCATGCTGCCCTTTCTGTCGCTCAGCTCACGATCTTTTCAGGCCTCGAGATGTTCAGCCTCGGACGCGTACTCTTCTAGGCGATATATAAAAAAAATGCCAACTTTGCTTATTCAGGACCGTTCATGTAGCCGATGTAAATGTTATATATGTAAACGGTCAGATGTCTGACCAACCTGTACAAGTTCCAGGACTTTGACGTCAACGCAAACTCATACTGAGGCAACCGGAGAAGTACTTCCTAGACCCCAGCACACCAATTACATCACGAGAAAGAGCTGGCATATTCCTCGTTGTATTGAATGTAGTCCCAGCCCCATAATCCAGCATATTCCCAATCAGACGCTGCTTCCGCTGCGCAGGCTAGACTTCTCGGCTGCAGCCCCGTTGCTGTCAGAGGCGGCTCTCGAGCGACGCCTCTTCATGAAGACGAGTGCAGTTGCGCCGACAATGGCCACGACACCGAGCGTCACCGCGGCGCCAACGACGCCAGCAACAGCATTCGACATGCCCGCGCCACTGTCGGAGCTGGAGCTCGCCGCCTCGTCCTGGTAAGCCGCGCAGAACGACACAAGGCTAGAGCAGGCACTGCACCACTCCTCGACGGTGCTGATGGCGCGCTTCTGCATCTCGCTGACGAAACGCGGCCACGACAGCGTCTCTTCCCCTGTGCCAAAGAGCGGGAACGCAGTCAGTTCACCGAGCGTGCCGTTTCGGAAGAGGAACCGGACACGGAGGTCGGCGTCCGCGTCAGCAGGGAACGAGGTGGCGTCGACGTCACTGACAAGCTCAAACGCCATGGTCGAGGCGTAATCCGGCAGACCATGGAAGTTGTCCGAGGTGGCGATGAGATCAGTCAGACCGAAGAAGGCGAGAAACGTGTCGTAGCTACCCGAGAGAAAGGAGAACTTGAGCTTGCCCTCGGAGGCAACGGTCTGGTTTAGCTGGGCGAGGATGCCGGCGGTGAGGGTCCTGGCGTGGATGGACCTGTCGGGCTGGGAGGCGTTGAAGTTGTATCCAAACTCTGCGCTGTCGGCCAGCGTTCGCAGCCGGAAGAGCTCCTCGTCCGTGACGTTGCGGGCCAGGGACGTGCTGTTGTGGATGCGCGCCACGTTGACGAGGTCGAAGATGTCGTAGGCGTTTTCGTAGGTCATGTTCTCGGGCTTGTAGTCGTAGACGCTCTCCAAAACATCGTAAAAGCCGGCGTAGAAATCCTTGGTCTCCGTCACACGTGCCTGATACTCCTCGCTGGCTTCGAAGGACTTGTACGCTGCCGCGTTGGCGGGGCATCCGTCGTCGCCCTTGATCCAAATGGTGTCCGGGGAGTCGGAGTTCTCGCCGTGCAGAAGGACGTACTGGTAGCCGTTCAAGGGACTGGTGCTCGTACTTCCGTTGTTGAGGGTTGACGTCGCTACTTGAGCGTCGAGGTCAACGAGAGGAGGGTAGAGACCTTGGAGGAATGCCGTTGCCGTGTTTAACAAGATGCCCTGGTCCGGAGCGCTGGCGTAGACTTGAGAAGAGACGTACTTGTCCTCAGAGATGCCGAGAATCCGGTGAGGCGAGTCCGACTCCAGATAGCGACTTCGATAATCGCTACCCACCTCGAAGCATTGTTGCGCTCCAAGGCTGGTCAAAGACTGAGCTCCATAGTGCTTGGTCGTCCCTTTGGTACACTGTTAGTCTTCAGTAGAGGGGATTCCGGGGGGACCTTTGACATACTGTCTCCGTGGCGGCTGAAAACGAGGACACCATGTACAGTCTCGGCAACTGCTTTGCCGGCGAGCAAGCTCGCGATTGTCACGGCCTTGCTATACATGGTGCTTTTCACTTTCGAACTGTTGTCAATGTCGAGTGATGCCGAACAAATGTTTAGAAGCGGGATCCGACGAGCCCGTAACAGCCATTATGAGACGTTTAATACTCCCCTCCCGGCACCTGCACGTCGCCCGCTATCTGCTCCCTTCAGTGGCATCGTGCTGTTTAGATTGTGTAAGGCTTTTGTAGAAGCGGGGGAATGTACAATTCCTCCCAATCCCGTGGAGCGGAGATGCTTGAAGTCTGGCGGTTTACCACCGCCAAGCACTTGGCGTGCATCGCGACGAATCACGACGAGCGATAAGAACGGCTGTCGGCGACGACGATGATCCTCAAGCCGGCTCGGCCGTCGACGTGCATGGGAGGAATCATCGACTATGATGTTTTACCATGGTGCTCGTAAGGCACCTGTTTGAGAGTTAGAATTCGGAGAGTATGCCAAGACAAGCCAGTCTTTCGTAGACCAAGCGATTCGCACGCCAGGATTGTTGTTTGTCAAGCGTGTCTCATAGAAAATGATGAGGTTGACAAAGGCACCCAAGTAGGGGCCGATTGTGACTGAGATTCGAATACAATCTTCTGATGTGTCAGCCGAACCTGACGAGTCTCCTTATGACTTGATACGGAACATCTATATTGTTTCCGTCTGCGGGCCGCGCAGGTGGGTCACCGATACTCCTTCCAGTCCCCGGCGCTCCCGCGGCCACCTGACAGTGTTGCTGAGTGAGACCGCATCACCGGCATACCGCGGTGTTTATAATGGCGAATTAACTTCGCGCAGGTCCGGGGTCTAGCAACATTCCCAGCAGGAGGAGGTTCCTCATATGTTATATCCTCAGCGAAAAGCGTAGAGCCAGCTGTCCACATAAGCGAACAATTGTTAGTTACGGCGTATAGGTCGAAATGATCTATATTGTTACGATGGACTGTTGTGAAATTAAACCTTGTTACAACATAGGCGGGAAGCAACCCTGTTTGAAAGTTGTAATTGCAACTTCGACGTGCTTGTACCCTTGCTGCCTAAGAATGATCTCAACCGGGTTGTAAAAACGGGCATCGCATTATTGAGTTCAGTTATCTGCCGGTTGATGGCTTCCAATGGCAAGATTGAGAGGGTGTGGTGCAGCCCAATAGGCATAAGCTTTTAGCTCTGCCGAGACGACAACAATCAACGGGAGACCACCATGAGATGCTTTGATCTTTTATTATTGGAAGGCCATTTCTTAAACCTAGAACTGCACTCATGGTTTCAACAGCATCGAAAGCGGTCCTGTGAAGGCCATCAAGAGCGACGAGGCCTCAACTTGGTAAAGGGAAGGATGAGCCAGGACGAACATCGACAAGAAGTTTTAGCCGGATTGTTGTTTTCGTCAGGATCTGTGGCTGTGTATTGTTCAAGTGTGACAAATGTTGGTGTTGGTTGCAAGCTGAAAAATGGTATTCATTTGGAATAGCGGCTCCACAAAGTCTATCAGCTTGCAGTCGGTTTGAAGTTAGAACTAGTAGTGTCTGATCAGCGGGCAAAAGTATTGGTCAATACCAGAGACTTGGAATAAAAAGTTAAAGCCATGCGGAACATTGGGCTAGAAAGGGCCGCTGCCGTGGATATTACGTTACGTCCCGCACTCGGATCTGACGACCTGGGGTTCTGATAATGATGGAGCTCTAAAGGAAAGGCGTTGCAAAAAATACACACGGAGCAAAGTGGTCGGGGCATTCAATATGCTCGTCAAAGATACCATACATAGATGTAACTTTGGGAGTACAGCGGAAAGAGCCGTTCCAGCTACTATTAAACTGTCTCGGACAAAAGTCATATCAGATCACAAGTCGAGGACAACAGTGCCGTGAGGAATCAGACTCTTTACCTGGGACTTGTAATCGTGCGGCCGAGCGTGTAAGAATTTAAAGCCGATGCATCAAATACCAGCCTGCCCTCAATACAGCATCATGTCCGTTAACTGGAGGTTACGGATTCACAACGTCCATTACATATGACTCTTAGTGTCACATTGAATCGTGAGTCAGAACTATGCCCAGATTCAACATCACACAAGCTTGGATATGCGAACAATTACGTGGCCATCTTGGGAACGACTGGGAAAAACATATCCGTTCATGTCGAACCTGGCCAAACACAAGCCATACAGAAACAGGAGGGGTAGACTGGGCGGAAAGGTCGACTACTGGTGTCCCTCAGCTGGGCTGAAGCACACCCTCACGAGTCTCAGAGGCGCAGATCACCAAGACAAGTACAGGTCAGGCCGGCGGCCAGTTTCTATGTGTCAGGCGGTTGGGCGGGATACGAAAAGTGCTGGGTCTTGGAACTATGGTGGCGCCTCTGCATTCGGTCGGCGACAGACGAGCGGCGCGACGTGGTTGGAGGTGTCGCAAAGATGGGATGTCGAGAAACCTCGCTACCCCGATGGATGTGTTGCTGGCGGCTGTTGGTCCGCGCAACGAATGAGACGGTTAATCTTGGACCCCTGGCGTGTGTGTTCACGTCTGACTGTTGTCATCCCAACTCAGAGATGAATTCAGATGCTCAGACACTTGAAGAGCGGTGTTTACAGTTCGGGTTGATTCATGCTTTCAGTGCGCTGTAGGACGCGGCTCGGTAGATAGATCAAAGTATTGCGTGATCAATCGCCTTATCTTGGCCATGTCATGTGCCAGTCGAACACTCGATGAAGCAGGACCATGGGTATAGATAGAGAACTTTCTCCTCGGTGAAAGGTTAGCAAAGTGGTGGGCCAAGGAGGTGATGCGAGCTCGAGGCGTAGAGGGCATCCCTGGTTGGGTGGACCGGCGACTCCATTGCGGCTGTCGGTACGATGTTTGATTGGCTGGTGGTCACCAGCGGTCTTGGCCGGAGAAGATCTCGGAGTCAGCGTGGATTGGCCAATGACAAGTTGCGTTGCTGAAAGGGTTTGTAGCTTTGAAGGTCTTTTGAGAAAAGATGTTCGACGGCGGCGGAGGAGATTCGAGAGGAATGTGGGAGCTTCCGAGGGCTGGGCGAAGCCCCCGAGTCGATCCAGACCCAGCCCGGTCCCAAGTCCCCGAGTATCAAACTTGTGATGACGATTAAAGATGCCGACCTCACCTAATTGAGGTGAACTGATGACAGATGAGCCCGGAAAACCGGACACGGAGGAGGCGAACGGCGATAGTCGACAGGACATGTGGGAGGCGTTTAGGACTTAAGCGAGCAAGTGCCGAAGTGGGCTCCGGTATCGACGCTGCAAAGGTCGTTCTCGACGATGAGGTGCTCGTAGCTTTCGCGAGGAGAGTTGCGAAACCCCGTGGGCAGAGAGAATGACGCCATCGCAGGCTCGCGTTAGCTCATCCCGATTGGGGAGATTGGCAGCCAGGATGGCGACATAGGCGTTGGCCTTAACCTCGTGGCCGGTACTCGGTGCGGCACAAAAGCCTGGAGTGCAGTCGTGGTTCGTTCGTATAGGGCCCCCACTGATTTTTGATTGTCACGCCTCGTGGGCAAAGGGGGAGGGTATCCGCCAGAAATGACGAGCTCGAGATTTGAAGTATCGCAAGTTCTATGCGAGCAAAAGGAAAACCCAGACCCTGGAAGCGGAAGCGACGGCGGGGCTATGGCAGTTGCCAACAGAAACCGATTTTTTTTCTTTTTCAAATAAAAATCTTCTCTCGGGTTCCAGGTTTACTGATTCAGTCGGGCCCCAGTAGATGACGAGAGAGAAACTGCGCGAGACGTGGCCGCGATGAGCTAATCTGGGTCCGACGACACAGGATCGGGCAGAAGAAAGAGAAGGAGCAAAAATCCAGAGCACCTGACCGTCTGCTGGACCGTGTTAGTGGGCGACCGAGCATGCTGTTAGGTAAGCTCAATCCTAGCGAGGCCTGTGAGTCGCACTGCTGCATGTGGTGGTTTGTTGAGATTGAGAGCCCGGCGAGTTGTGCACCTTGAGGATTGACCAACGGGTCTGTCTGCCGATTGATCAACACTGGCTGACGATGGTGTTATCGGGTTCCCCAATGATGCTGCAGCCACTTGAGGCTCAATCGGCATTTGCAATCGTGAAACCGGGGAAACGATGACAGATGATGGACGACAGAGTGATGATCAGTCTCGTTGCCGCTTCGCACCACGCATCTGGCAGCTGAATTTGTATAGCGCACCGCTTGGTGGCACCCGATGGAATTCCTAGTTTCGAGGTGCAATGCGGGGAGGGAGGAGACGAGCCAGTACTGACGACGTAGGAATTAGTTACAGTACGTCGAGGCAGTCGGTTGGCTTGCCTGTTTAGCCAATCTCGTTGGACGAGAGACAGACGGGGGGAGGTGGTGGCAGCCCTAGATGGACACTACGTACCCAGAAGCCTTCGCCTGTCGGAGCTCCTCTAGGGCGCCTTCCCCCAGTCCTATCTGTCGGCTATCGGTGGTGGCCCAGCGAGACCCGTCCGTCTGCCGCCCATCTCGCAGCGGAGGGACGGTAAGCGACAACCGTCCGCAGCTCTGCCAGATGGCTGTCGCTGGCATTTAAGTGGGTAGCAAAGCACGTCTTAGTGGGGCTGCACGCTACAGTGGTACGGACTGGTGCATTGGACCCCTGGGAACCGCTGTCGACGGGTGGAACCTCTGGGGGCCGCCAGCGAGCACGGACCACGGACCACGGGCGGCGTGCTCAACTCCCAGCGATAACGCCATTTTCGCCCCAAAGCACCCAAACCGCCTCTTTTGGTTCTGGCCCCCGTCCGCATTGCCGCCTCGACATCGGAGTCTTGGGTTCCATGCTTGCTTGCTCGTCTTTGGGCCGTCGCGCTTCGTTCGGCGTACCGTCTGTCTGACTCCATCGTACCCCAGTCGCCCAGCGCTCGCACTTGCCTTTTCCCAGCAGGTCCTTTCCTCTTGGAACTATTCCTCCTTCCCGTTACCGCAACCAAATCAAACGGCGAATAAGTACCTCGGACCCCTTCCCGTCTCGATTGTCCTTCTCTCCTCGGACGAACCAGGTCGCACATCAACAGACGAGAGAGGGAGCGAGAGAACTACCTCGGCCACGACGACGACACCGTCCAAGGCGACGACGACGCACCGCCTCGACGATTGGATATACGTTCTTGCGAATCCCCCGAAACCTTGCCGTACACCCTACTTCAGACCGAAGTCCTTCTTGGCCTGCCAGAGCAATATCGCAACCAGAATCGAGAATAACGTCAAAAGGCAAAAAGCAACGCCTTCGAACGTCTGTGCTCGGCCGACGAATCACCAAGGGGCTCAACCTCCTGCCAAAACCTGCTTCGAGTCTCAACACGCCTGTCCGCCCGCCCGCTCGCGCGCTGCACTCTCCCCGACAAACCGCACCCGAATTGCGTGCCCTTGCTCGAATTCCACACAAGTCATACCCTCCGAACCAGTCGGACCCCGTTCCTGTCGATCGTCCGGGGCTCTCGTCTCGTCTGTCCCTTTGAAGCAGCTGCCCAAGCAACAACTTGAGCACGAGATAGACGCCAAACCTCTTCGAGGCACCGCAATCGTACAGACACCGGACACGCGATCCGACTGTCCCCTGGCTCGCACGCCATCGCCGGGTCCTCTCGCCTCACCCTCGCCCAAAACAGCCTCCCCGTTCACGACTGTCACTCGGGTGTCACTGTACACGGCTCCCTCCCCGGCTCTCTCGACTGGAGTCTTGCCTTCTGCTGCTCGCTCGTAGGCTGTGTCTCTTGTACCTCCCTACACCGGGTAACACGAAGCAAGCTCATCCGTCTCGCCCCGGATGGTTTGATGCCACCCGCGCCCCATCCGTTTTATGCTGTGCTCTGCTTCGCTTTCACTGATTGCTGAAACCACATTGCGGTCATGGGCCTCGCAAGCACGTCAACCGTCCCGGATCCCCGGAGCCCGAACCTAAGCCTGGATCTGGACCTGGACGGGAACCTGAGCCCGTCGTCGCCCATTCACCGCCATGGCGACCGAGCCTCGACCTCTGCCTCTTCAGACTACTTCAAAATCACACCGACCTTCACCGCTTCCACCGCGAACTCCACCACCGCCACCTCTAACTACGCTGCCTCCGTCGCCGACGATGTGACCACGGCGAACCATCCATCCAGAGACAGCTGCGACAGACGGAGACCCGACGACGGAGAAGTCTCCAAGTTCCCCGCGAACATGCCCACCCAACTTGTCGGCCAGACCGTCACTCCCTTCCTCAGAGAGCACATCCCCGGCATCTACGCCCCCATCGGCAAGCCCGACGTCCAGAACGAGAACAAGAGCCTCAACCAACAACGGGACCCCAACAGCAAGTTCTGCTACCGTCACCGCCCCGACGCAAAGTGTCGTCGAGCCGCCGACGAGTCCAAGATGGTCTTGATCCAGAGCGTAAGCCCGTCTTGCCGTGATGCCTACCGGGCCCATCGACTCCGTGCTGACACGTCTCCCGCACAGGAACTCGACAAGCTCCCCTCCGCCGACCAACAAGCCATCACCCATGTGTGGTCCCTCTTCTCCGCCGCGCCCGCCAAGCACCGCGATCTGATGCTCCAGGGCATCATCACACAATGCTGCTTCCCCCAGCTGTCCACCGTCTCTCGGGAAGTCCACGAGCAGCTCAAGATCGACTTCATGGCTGCGCTGCCGACCGAGATATCGTACAAGGTGCTGGGCTACCTCGATACCGTCTCCCTCTGCAAAGCCGCCCAGGTAAGCAGGAGGTGGCGTGATCTCGCCGACGACGACGTCGTCTGGCACCGCATGTGCGAACAACATATCGACCGCAAATGTACCAAGTGCGGATTCGGCCTTCCCCTTCTCGAGCGGAAGAGGTTAAGAGACTGGAACAAGCAGAAGGAGCTTGCCGAAGCGAGAAGCTTACAGCAGAACGTCCCCGTCGAGGCGGTCGAGCAAGAAGAGGAGGTCTCGCAGCGCCGTCCCCCAACGCCAACAAGAAGCGGGAGCTCGTCGTCCGCGACGACAGCAGGAAGCGCACCTGCCTCGGCGACGTCGGTGAGCCGATGGCGCCCAAGACGGGAGCCGAGAAGGAGCGCGAACGCCTCATCCGACCGTGGAAGAGCGTCTACCGCGACCGTTTCAAGGTCGGTTTCAACTGGAAGTATGGCCGATGCCACATCAAGACCTTCAAGGGCCACGACAACGGCGTGACCTGCCTGCAATTCGACGACGAGATCCTCGCCACGGGATCCTACGACGCCAAGATCAAGATCTGGAACATCGAAACAGGGGAGGAGATCCGCACTCTGAGCGGTCACACCATGGGAATCCGCACCCTCAAGTTCGTCGGCAACAAGCTCTTCAGCGGCAGCTGGATCACACGGTCAAGGTCTGGAACTGGCAGACGGGCGACTGCATCAGCACCCTCCGTTGCCACACCGAAGGCGTCATCACGGTCGATTTCGACGGGAAGTTCCTGGCATCGGGCTCCATCGACAAGTCGATCAAGATCTTCAACTTTGACAGCAAGGAAACATTCTGCCTCCGCGGCCACGAGGACTGGGTCAACCACGTACGACTGGACCCTGGCTCGCAGACGCTCTTCTCAGCCTCGGACGACTGCACCGTCCGCCTCTGGGATCTACGAAACAAGACTTGCATCAAGACCTTTGAGGGCCACATGGGCCAGGTGCAGCAGATTCTGCTCATGCCGGAGGACTTCGAGCCGGATGAGGAGGCCCTCGCGGGCGACGACAACGCCTCGGTCCACAGCGGCCGGAGCACCACCCCGTCGGCGCACGCCAACGTGGCGTCCATCCTCGGCTCCTCTTTCGGCGGCGGCGACTCGGCCACGGCGGAGGAGGACCGGACGTCTTTCGGCTGTGCCTTTTCGTCCGACCCCGCCCGGCAGCTGCCGCCCCGCTACATGCTCACCGCCGGCCTCGACAACACCGTCAAGGTGTGGAACATCCACACCGGCAAGTGTCTCCGCACCATGTTCGGCCACGTCGAGGGCATCTGGGGCCTTGTCGGCGATACTCTGCGCATCGTCACCGGCGCCAACGATTCCATGGTCAAGGTGTGGGAACCCAAGAGCGGCAAGTGCGAGCGCACCTTCACTGGCCACTCGGGTCCCGTCACCTGCGTCGGCCTCAGCGACAGCCGCATGGCCAGCGGAAGTGAAGATGGGGAAGTACGCTTGTACAGTTTCGAGGCGGACGGGCCCCTCGAGGAGTGCGGCACCCCGGCGTAGGACGAGCGATTGTATTTCTCTCGTGCTTGACTTATTTTTGTTGTTGCTATTCGGCGGGTGTTTGGCGCAATGATTCCCCAACGGCGATTTTGCGAGAGATGCACACTGTTGTATAACGGAAAACCATTGCAACTCATCTCTTCATGTTCAGAGTATCTAGACGTCCTCGGGGACCAGGGGGGGCCAGAAAACCAGGTGAAAACCGGACCATACGGATGGCGTTACAAGGGCACAGTTATTATTCCACTGGGAAGGTTGAGAGAGAGAAAAAAAGGCGTCCAGATGGAAATCTGGAATACAGCGGCACGCTATCCAAGTACAGGATATATTATGAGCCCCCGTTTAATCTACTACAGAACTTATGACTCGTAGCATTGCTATCACATGCTTCTGTCTCGCACGTCTGCGTTAGTCTCGTCAGCCTCACCAATGACTTTCATCTGATGCTAGAGCCGCAATTCAAACGCCGGGTTCAGCCTGCTTTTCCCTTCTCGCCCCGTCCCTCCATCAGGTGACGTGAGCCATGAGGCGGTGCCTGAGAGGTGACTAAGCCATTCCGAAGCGGGTCTAGCCTCGTGTCTCAGCTACCTTTTGCCGTTCTCTCGGTGAGAGTGAGAAAGAGAGAGGCAGAGTGAGTGAGTGTGTGTGTGTGTGCTGTGCGTCCTCGATCAGCGGGAGCGGAGAGTGAGAGGTGAGCGACAGGATCAGCCCCCGAACCTCGGCAATTTCTGGCGAACTAGTCTGGCCAGTCGGAAGGACGGAAGTATCCGATCCCCACATCCTCTACTCCAGGTCCCCCAAAGCCCGCAGAGTGGGAGAGCGTCGTCTGCTCCCCCGCAAAATCACAAGCTCGGCTTGGGGTCGCAAAGCTGCAAGTGGCTCTGCCGCAGCATGCCGTTGCTGGAAGGGGGGAGGGAGGTTCATTGCTACGTCACCTTCGACTCTTTTTTGGGCAAGGGATTGTCACAGGCCGAGAGGAAGAGCATCTTGTGGTCCCTGGAGAACATAACATGGAAGCATGACTCTGGATCCAGCACTGATGTGCACGCATCTCCCTTCGTCCATTGCGACGCTTCACCTGATGCCAATTGGATCTCTAGCAGCAGCAGCAGCAGCGGAAAGCCAGGGGGGGGGGGGGGGGTGGCACATCCATCTTCGAGGG
>JAIMZG010003099.1:0-12495 GCA_020466075.1 Colletotrichum coccodes
CCAGGCCGTCATCTTCAGGTGATGTAGACCTATCGCGGCGTGGCGTAGTGGCATGACCCGTCACGAAAGCTCAAGCTCTCTCCCCCTTCCTCTCTTTTCCAAGTTCTCCTTTATCGGGTGCCGTCCATCTTGTAACTCCTCGGATCTGCATATCCAGGTCCCTTCATCTCCTTTCTTGTAGAAACAGTGGAAAAGCCGTAATCGGTAACAACGGCTTCCACTTTCCTTGCTGGTACGTTCTTGCATGGAAGCCTCTTGGCTTTGGTTTTCCCCGTACCCATCCGCTCCTGACAAGCCCTCGGGAAACAGGGATCCCTATTCGGCAACCTTTCGGAAACCCCACCATACTAGGTGTATGAGTGAACTCTCCATAGCGCACATGGGTAAATCCATAAAGTCGATGCCAAGAAGGAAGCCCAAAAGGACAACCACCGACGGCGACAGTGAGCAAAAAGCGTGCGAGCGCAAGGCACGGCAACAGCAAAAGCACGGGAAAGACAGGCAATCTCCTGCAAGGTCGGGTTCTATTGTGTTTCTCATTGTCCTGGGCCTGCAAATTTCAACAAGTCTTACCATGGTTCCAACACACAGAAACGATACAGCGGAGACGTGGAGGTGCAGGGCAGGCTCTCATACCCATGGCCCGGCTGTGATGGTCAAAACGTGTTTCAACCACGCTGCATCAGCCTCCTCTCTCACCCCCTTCACAGCCAACGTCCATTCGCCCCGCCCCGCCTCGCCTCGCCTCGCCTCGCCTCAACTCCAACACGCCTCCCAAGTGCAACACGTCGATGGCCGAAAGAGGCACCGCCCACCCATGCTTCATCCCTCCCTCTTCGCCTGTCCACGGATGTCGCGCGGCGGCCGGGGGGCGTGGGCCATTTTCCCTCTTTCAGATGCACGACGAAGACGACTACGACGGCCGCCCGATGGGTGCAGCAAGGGTCTGAGGGCCATCCCTCTCTGTCATTTTGGTTGTCGAGACTTTCAGTCTTTTGATTCTTGGGACGATCCCCGAAGGTTGCTTAAATTCATGCCGTCCCCTCGCACCCCTCCCTCATGTCCAGTCCCTCTTCTTTTTAGAGACCCCATTTACAAACATCTCGAGGCGGGATTTCCTATTTTCTTCCCTTTCTTATTTCTTCATTCGCGCTTTTTAATTATTCAAATTCTTCAAAGGCTAGTCCTACCAAGCGCAAGTCGCTTTTCCCGATATTTCAAACTTTTCAGATCGTCACTCTCTCGACTTGTCTTCGACAACAATACTACTCACGCCCTTTTTCAACCGGTTTCTTACACTCAAACCACGATCAAAATGCATATTTCAGCTGTAGTCCTTACGGCTTTGGCCGCCGTCGCTCAGGGTAAGCTAAAAGAAATGGGACTGCTTGAAAAGGGGAACGCAAAAGACTAACGCAACCCGCAGCCGTCGACGTCCAGGTCGTCTCCGTCGCTTCAACCAATAACACGCTCAAGTTCTTCCCCGACAAGATCAACGCCCCCGTCGGGTCCATGGTGCAGTTCCAGTTCCGCGGCGGCAACCACTCCGTCGTCCAGTCCACCTTCGACAACCCGTGCATTCCCATCTCCAACGTAAACACCTCAGCCAAGGGCATCTACTCGGGCTACCAGCCCGTCCAGGCCTCCGCCGCCATGGGCCAGATTCCCGTCTTCACCGTCATGGTCAACAGCACCGCGCCCATGTGGCTTTACTGCTCCCAGGGCAAGCACTGCCAAAACGGCATGGTTATGGTCATCAACGAGAAGTAAGTCTTGGATACTTTTCGCTTTTGTCATCTAAAGCTCGTGCTTCCTCTTCTGCTCTTCGCCGCACACGTCAAGTTAGGAAGGGGGCGCCACCCCTGGATGACGTGTGCCACTTGGTGGCTGTACCGCGTTTCAGCCTTTGGACGATGATACAAGACAAAACCAAGATGCATAGACATGAACACGCAACACCCACGCAGCATATGACAACATGGATACAATGCTAACAACCTCGACAGCTCCAGGGCCAACGCCACCCGCACCATCGAGAACTACGCCAAGGCCGCGAAGAATGTTGCCCAGGCCCAGATCCCCGGCGGCGGCGCCGCAGGCGGCAACGGTGGCGGCTCCGCCTCTCCCACTGGCGGTGCTGGAGGTGGCTCCGGCGGCGGCTCCAACGGCGGCGGCCCCGGAAACGGTGGCGGTTCAAGTGCCACCCCATCCTCCCGTCCTACCGCTGGCGCCGTCTCCCTCAGCGCGCCAGGCACCCTTCTGCTCGCCCTTGGCGCCGGCTTCTTGCTCTTGTAAGAGGCGCCGTCGTCTTCGCTGCAGCAAATCCAGGGACTTTGGGGTTGGGGTTAGGCCGGGCGTTGGGCTCTCGATACGGTGTACACTTTTTGTGACGATGAAACTTAATACCATTCACTTTTTCCTTTTTGTCTATTTTTTTCTTCGTGGGGTGGCATACTTCTACCGCTGGATCTCGAGATACTCGGACGTCGGATCAGCTGGTTTTCGACTGGACCACCGTCATAGATGGACGGGTTGGGGGGTGTACAAGAAAAACAAAAGCTAGACGGGATATGTTTCTTGTGTATATGGTCCATGCTGGAAACGGCACGAACTGCATACTCTGTCATAGCATCTAAATCGAATTTGTTGATTCTAGCAATTGGGGTTTTCTGCCGTGTGACTGCCTGAAACTGTCGCTTTAACTTGACTTTTTCCAGTACAAAGAAGCGAGCCTGGGAAGTGATGTCTATCTTCAGTCATAAGTGGCATAGACAGGTACAGTTGTCGCCATACCGTGACACCGGAACCACTTCAATCAACTCTCGAGCGGCCAGCAGACGCAGTGGGCCAGATCATCAGCTTCCCATTAGCCAAGCATCCTTAGTTGAGAAGTAGCCAAAGCCATTATACGTACCCCTCTCAGTGGCCCGTCAACGGTGCATCATCTAGTTGTTTAAGAATTGAGTAAATCACGTAAAGGTGGTGACCATGGCATTTCTTAAATACGGGTACGTGAAAGATACACGCATCTTAGCATACGGTCTTCCATCATTGGTCCAACCATTGTCGGAGCTTCGCCATCGGAGTAGTCAACTGAGCTTTCAAAATGTCACCCAAAAACGATAGGCCATCATATTCTCGCGATGGTCCAGTATCCCTGGAAAGACTTGATATCACACCTCTGTAACGAGTTAATTCCGTGCACGTTCTTCCATCTCCTTGCGCGCTTGCCCTTGGAATATGGGCAGTTAAAGCAGTAGGTCAAGCATCACCAATGCTCAGGGCTGAAGAATGAGTCGTTGTGAAGAAAGATGTCTGTTGGCCATAAGCCGCCATTCCCTGTGAACGGGATGCAAAACCTTGAGAGCACTTTGCCGCCTTGGAATTTTCTCTTAGTTCTGGTCCTCTTGACCAGGGAGCGTCCTCTTGACCCGCCCCTTCTGCGCCTGCTCGCAGAGCTTCTTCTTTTTCTCCTTCTCGAGCCAATTGGGCTCCCTCTTGACCTTGCCAACCATGGTGTACTTGTCGCTCTTGGAGAAGAAGTCGACCCAGTGCTTCAGCGCATCGTGAACCTTTGCCTTGGCGGTGGCCAGCTCCTTCTCCTGCAGTTTCTGCAAGTCGGCGTAGGACCAGTGGCGGTCAACTTCGGGATCGTCGAGCGGCAGGAACATCTCCTCGACGCCGCGCATGTCCGGTGTGCGGTCCTCCATGAAACAGCCCGTGACGAAGCCGCGCGAGGCGTCGCGGCCTGCGAAGACGTTGTAGGAGCCGCCCGGGCCGTAGATGCGCGGGTTCGCCGAGACGTCGAAGATGGTGTGGTTGATGGCGAGGTAGATGGGTTTCTCGGGATTGGAGCCGTCGTACTGGAGGAGCTCTTCAGGCGTGAGGTAGAGAGGGCCGTTCTGTGGGACCCATACGTCAGCTGCAGCTGTCCAAAAGGTTGTTTGTCTGCAGGAGAAGGGAATTACGCACCCATCTGGCCTTCCAGTAGTCGGGCCGCATGTACCAGGGCTTGTTCTTCTGGCCCCAGAAGAAGCTCTCGCCATTGCTCTGGAGGTAGCTGAGGGCGCACGAGGCGAGGAAGAGGAAGCTCAGCACGCGGAGGATGTCGACGTAAGGGCTATACTCATCCGTCTCGTCCTTCGCCTTCCTCGACTTCTTGCTCTTGCTCTTCTTCCCTCGCGAGTTTTCGGCCGGTGTACCCACGAATAGGTTGTCGTCATTTTCGACTTCTTGCACCGGCTTGCGCTGGCGCACGCTTGTCGTGTCGTCCGTCATGGCCGAAGTTGTGTCTTTCGGTGGGGAGGGGGTAACAATTGGGGATGTAGTTGGCAACGTGCTGTGAGCTGCAAGAGACAAAGCCTCACGACGGTAAAACTACTTGATTGATCGACACAGTCGGGCTATAGATAGACTCCCCTGTCTACTGTCACGTTATCGATGCGGCCTGACAAAAGGAAGCTACGGACACATTTCTAGAAGAATGGGGGGGAAAAGCAAAATAGATGGATACGCGAACGGCAATCAGGAACGCAATGCAGGGCTCTCTGTGGTCCACCAGCGGCAGAGACAGGTGGACGGCACGGTGATGAGGTGGAGGCCGAGAGCGAGGACGAGGGCGCAAGCCGTAAAAAGGGCGAAAAGTGACTTTTACACGACGTGTGATAGGTCAAGGCGGATACAAGCCATCCGAAGGAAAGGTCCCCTTTTCTGGGTCCTCGATCAGTTGGGGGGACCGTGGACGGATGCAGGAGGGGGCTCCTTGGAGAAGGGTGAGTTACGAATAGAGTGCAGCTGCTGACAAAAAAACAATCCAATGTGCAAGACTCGGCCGGTTTTGTCTGGAGCTTCCACAAGCTGTAACCCTGGTCGATAAAGAGAAGAAACCCGCTCGTGCGACACAATGCAGGTTGGGGATTTTTTTTGGATGGAACAAGCAGAAACCCTCGAGCTCTGCGCAGCTACTAAATCGTGTTCTGGTCGCAGGCGGAATAAATTTACATTTAATCCATCGTCATCCCCTCTTGGCCTGGCATGCATGGAATATGGTATGCATATATACAATAATTACGTTTCGTATGCCAATAAGCGTACCAGAAACTAGCAAACCTCAATTGCTTCACCCAGACTTGCGATCTATCGGGAGATCGCTGTGTAGAGGCGCTACTTACTGCATAAAGCGGCTCAGAGATTTAGGTCGACGTCTTCTTTCGCCTAAAGCGGGCTGATTATGTCATTCAAAAAGGCCCAATCCCCGTCGCCAAATGAACCATTTCGCTAGAGCAATCAGTCGTCGCGTCACCCAGACAACCCGCCTGCAGCAGGACCAGCGCCCGCACTGTAAACACCCGTCGACTTGTTCCCACCCAACAGCCCAGACCGGGAGACAGCTACAAACGTCTTAAACTTACCTTACATGATACCGCCTCCATTAATGGCCCCTTGATTTCGACGCTGTTACCGTCATCATCTCAAATTGCGACACGCGCAAGTCTACGAGCACCGGAACCCGAAGCAGATATTAGCCAACATCCTCCCAAAACCTTCCATACTGCATGACAGACGCCTCTCGACAAACACAGGAATTTTATTATCATCACGATGGCCGACAGCGATGACCAATCGGCCTCGCCGGGCGGACCCCTCAGTCCAATGACTCCCGACCGCGCAAACCAAAAGCAACAGGCCCGCAACCTCTTCACATCGCCTCGCAGCAGCCCCGGCGGCCGCGACAGTTCCGTCCACGAAAAGATCTCCCAGTTTAACAACCTCGCCATGCAGTCTAAAACCCTCGAGCGCAAGACCGCCGATGCTGCCCTGAAGCGTGCCATGCTGGGTCGCGAGGAGGCCGAGACGGAATTGCGCCGCTACCGCGACGAGTCCAAGGTATTGCGGGTTCAGCTGGAAAAGGGGAAAGAGCGAGAGCAGCGCGTCAGTGAGCGTCTCGAGACCGTCATGGTGAGCCACCTATCTCTGCCACTGCCAAGGAGTAAACAGGATTGCTGATTTCTTTCTCAAGGAACAATACGGCCGTGCAAAAGAAACCTACGCCCATACGAAAGCAGCATGGGAGAAGGAGATAAAGCTTGCACGCAAAAAGACGTTCAAGAACGAGTCCCAAATCATCAAGCTCCAAGAAGAGCTCAAGTCCGCCCGTGAAGGCTGGCGGCTGGCCTCGGACAATCTCGACGCCGAGAAGCTGCGCTCCAAGGCCCGCGAAGAAGAGGCCTTTCAAGCTCGTTATCAGATGGTCGGCATGGAGCAGGAGCTCGGCGAAGCCTTTGAGCGCATCAAGATGCTCGAACAAGAACGGGACGCGTACAAGACCTTGGCCAAGGAGGAGGAGGTTGCTCGTATAGCCGCTGAGGGTCGCATCCCGCTACCCAAAGCATTCGACGCTGCGCCCGACGACGAGTTTGCATCGCCCAAGAAGAAGAAAGGTCCGCGATTCTCGCTTTCGACAGTGGACATTGTTTCCTCTGCCGCCAGTGAGGAGGAAATTGAAGAGCTTTCCCTTCAAGTTTCCTGGGAGCGCCAACGTGCAGACCGCGCATACGAGCTTGTCGACTTTTTGCAGGCAGAATGCGAGCTGCGGTGCTGCCCTTGTGCGAGAACTCACAGCAGGCAAAGCACGCTCTCCCCGAGACAGAGCCTGGCATCCAACAGGCCAAGCATCCTGTCGCCGAGGCGCAGGCTCATGCCACCAGCTGAGATTGCCGATGCCAGTGATCTGGTCATTCTTCGCGGCGGTAGAGAGTCCTCCCCGGGTCGTCCATCACTGAGGGCTTCTCAGAGCCCGCCGGTGGAGGATAAGGTTTTCAAGAAGCCTGATGCTCCCAGACGGTCGAAGGAGGAGCGCCGGAGTACAATCTTCTGTCCCCGCGAGGGTATTTTCAGAACTGTGTCGCAACAGGAGGCCGAAGAGATCGAGGCTCAGAGAGAGCAAGAGACGCAGGAACAGGAGTCCAACGAGGAATCTCACAACGAGCCTCCCACGCCACTCGACGCCCCCCTAAGATTCTCACGCACGCCCTCTCTCGAACCCCCGGCCTTTGCTGTTCTCGCCCAAGAGCGCATGTCACTGGCCTCCCTCCTCAACGCCCCCCACGGCGGTGCCGATGGCGAAGTCCATACCGCACCCCTTCCCTCTATCCCAACCATGCCCGATACAGAGGAACGCCCAGCATCCCGTTCCTCAAGAAGCCCCTCACCGGCTCCGAACGACACCGTCCGCCCCCACACAGCAGCCGCTTTCTACACCAAGACGACGACGACAACCGTCCCTGTTCGCGACGACAAGCCCCGGCCCCAGCCCAGGTTTGAACGTGGCCGCACGCCTTCGGGTGGCGACTGCCACATGTCATTCGATATCAACAACCCCGCCATGACCCCAACCATGACCCGCGAGGAGGCCCTGGCCCGCATTCGTGAACGCCGAGGACGCGCCCGCTCCATCGCACAGGGCACCGCGACCCCCCGCAAGAAGATGATCGAAGGTGGCGGCGAGCGGCGAGATGTTAGCGCCCCCGCCGGTCAGCCGGTCCCCAAGGCGAAGGCATAGAGTTCTTTCTTGTCCGGGGCGGCGGGCTCGCCCGGCGCAAAAGGGGAGAGCACTGGGCCGGTTCGGCTTAGCGAAGAACTCGTCTCGCATGACTCTAATGATGAAGTCTACCCTCAGTCGGCTGAAAGGCATAATAACACGGTGCGGAACCGCCTTTGGAAGCTTACACGGCACTCGCTCGCACGCAGTTCGTTCGGCTGGTAGACACGTACATAAAGAACAGAGACGCGCAAAACGACACGGAAAAAGGGCGGCGTTTCGGTAGGCGAGTGAGGGATTGATACCTATACC
The DNA here is from genome assembly GCA_020466075.1 of Colletotrichum coccodes. NCBI lineage: Eukaryota > Fungi > Ascomycota > Sordariomycetes > Glomerellales > Glomerellaceae > Colletotrichum > Colletotrichum coccodes. The sequence continues at coordinate 7,853 of JAIMZG010003099.1, forward strand.
CAGGAGCTTCCATCATGGCTCAGGAGTTCTTGGGGAATTTTTTTTCAATTATCAATTCGGCCGGCAACCCCCTTGTCTGCATGGTTTACGGCGTTACTTGCTTCGGATATTTAATGGGGTAGCGGCAATCAATCTCGTGGAGGGGATTTTGCGCATGAGGAGTTTGGATTTCCCAACCTTGACGATTGCGAGTATACGTTACCGTACACTCGGACTTTGGTCTGGTTCTGGTTGTTTGATTGTTGTGTTACGATAAAAATGAGGGGTTGTAGGCGGGTGGGTTACTATCTTATCCTTTTCGATCCGTCACTGTGCCGTATTACTCTATTCCCATTCTAATGCGTTTTGCCTACTGCTGCTTCGCTCCAACTGTTATAACACTAGACATGCCGTTCGCCTTTCGCAAGGGGATTGGCGAGAAGGACGACAAGCAAAGGCGGAGAGGTCGCGGACAACTCTGTATGTCAAGGGCGGCGGGCGAGTGTAAAGATCAATGACTCTTGATTCGGATAAGTACAAATTGCCGTAAGTGACCGAGGGATACGAAGATCCCCTCCTCATCATGGATGTTGTACAATGCCGACCTCATCTCGCTTTAGATTCGAGGTGTAGTTATGTACAACAATATCAAGTCGTAACGTCGTGCAACATATAGGGTTGGCCCCCAAACCCCACTCCTGTCGCTCCCCCGAACAAGGTCCCAAAACAACTCCTCAAACACGTAAACGGATCAGATCGTATCGAACGAACGGGTTCGTCTCATCCGTTCAAGAAACCCCTTGCCGCGTTCCTGGCATTCTCTGAACTGTACGCGTCGAGCTTGACGGCCACGAGCACACACTCAACAGCGCTCTTGCCTCCCCGTGACCCCTGGATCTTGAGCCTCCACTGGCCCGTCCGCACCACCCACTCCTCGGCCGCCAACGCTGCTTGGCCCGCGGTCGCGTAGCCGTGCGAGTCAACCCGTCTCCTTTTGCGTGAGTTTGGCTGGAACACAGACGACGCTGTGGGTGACTCAACTCCCCCGCCTTGGCCTGTGCTCGAAGCCGCGGATATGGGATTCGCGAGGTGTGAGTCGTCGGTATCGAGAGTATATGGCTTGCCGTCCAGCGTGATGGATGTGTCGGCGTCAATGGAGACGCGGACGAGGTCCTCACTCAAGGGCGTATGCCCTGGTGTCGGGGGTTGACTGCCGGCCCCGCCCGATGCCATGAGGAGACCTAGGGGCTGGGTGGTAGGTGGGAGGTTCAGCTTTGTGGCCACGACCTCAAACAGACGTGCTACGCGAGCGCGGGTGTCTCTGAATAACTCGGCGCGGACGGAGCCAGGTTGGAATTGGATACGGGTGCTTTCGCCGCCGATTTCGAGAACGAGCTCCGCAGCACGATCATCAACATAGGGGCGCGCATAGTTGACCCAGCCTGATAGATGGCCACCCGGGGAGGCCGAAACATCGGCTGCGACGCTTATGCCGCTCTTCAGTATGTCTTCCAGGCGCAGGACGATCTCCTCGCGGCGCCGACTCTGGTTGTAGCTGATGTGATGTGGTATAAGCTTCTGCTCCAATCCCTTGAAGTTGAAATATCGGCAGTCTCGCAACAGCTCAGCGCGGTGCGTCTCATTACGGATCGTGACGGGGTATCCACGCAAGAGGCGTAGGATTTCGGCAAACGTCTCGGCGGAGCGATGCGGAACGGACGGTGGCAGGATGGACGGCGGGCGGAGAAGACCCTCGCGTTCGAGGCCGGGAAATAGGTCTTCGGGGTTGGAGAAGAAGACGGCGAAACCGAGGGAGAAGAAGTTTGGAGAGTTGCCGGGGTCGGTGAAGATATCGCGGGGTATCTGAAACTCGCGATGGCCAATGGATATAAAGATGGATTCTTCGTAGAGCTGTGATATCAGCTTGGGCACTGTCGCAGGTGTTAGCTGGCTGAGATAAGAGTGGTAGGCTGGGTTTGGTGACCGTACAGCTGTAGAACTGAGCATCAGCGAAGAGGCGCACAAAGTGCGTCCCGTCTCGGGGCTTGACATGGTAGCCCTGGAGGTGGAGGGAGATGTCGGCGAATGTCTGGGGATCGCGATCGATATAGAGGGTACGGATGGCATTGGAGAGGTCTTCGCCCGTTTCCTGGGCTTTCTTAACCTGGCAATAGAAGTATTGGGAGAAATAGGACGGCGCTGGCGATAGGTTAGCACAACAGCAAACATAACCAAGGTCTGCCTTTGGCGCCAAACGCGGGCAAGCGGCGGCTTGCGCGGACTGTGGAGCAAGGCCGGCGCTTCCGGCAGGTGCCGACAGTATCGGGCGATAATAGGAAGGGTTACGGACGCACCATCGGACGAAATGGAGGCACCCGAGAGCTTGAACAGCTCGTTGCCTATCTGAATGGGGAAAACGCGCTCATGGGGAAGGATGTGCGGGATCTTGGCGACTTGGGCCTCGTCTCGGGGTGCTGGACTCCTCGAGGGCGGTTTGGGTTTGGCAATGTTGTTGGTGTTGGCGACCGACATGTCGGCGACGAGTTGACGTTGGTGGTCGAGTTGTGGTTAGTGGGATATGGGCTGCTATTGCTGCCGCTGGACGAAGGACGACTGATCGTATACGAGACTGGTATATCCAGGAGCGAAGCTTGCGAAGAGCCCGGTCACCCTCAGGCGCGTTGTCGAAGCACGGTCAAAGACATGAGAAGCCGACGACTACAGACCAGAGGGCGCTGATACTGCTTGGGACGCTCGCGCGAGGGGTAAGAGAGGCCCGTGGAAAAAGGTTGTGTCCAGGATTGAAGCTGTCGGCCGTGTCCTGTCCTTCGACCGTGATACGGCAATCTACGCGAAAGTAACCTTGAAGGGATGAGGTACCGACGCAGCTCTGCGATTCGTTTGATTACTTGGGCGACAGGGGTTGCATTTCAACGGCGGGAGGCATCGGCCGGGGTTTGATGGAGCTTGACTTTTTTGATGTGGTTGGACATTTGTACGCGATATTCGTACTGATTAGGTACAAGCCGCAGCCGCACGCAAGCGCAACTCCGCCTCTTGTTTCCGTCAGTCTGTGTGGGGGGAGGGGGGTTAGGTTCGGGAACAACGTGGCTGGTAAGCAATGGACGACGGCAAGACAAACAAATCCAGGTGCACACCTCACGGTAACTAACGGAGCTTGTGTCATCACGAAGCTTCTCCCAACGTACCGTGTCGGCGAAGTTTGTATGAAATGGTACTTTTTGTCCAAAGTCGGGGGCCGTTTCTTTCCTTATTTCTGTCCCAAAGTTGCGCTAAGGGCGTCGGACTGCTCTGTCATCGCCAAACATTCGGGGCTCCCGTGCCGCTAGGCTCAACTATGGCCAGCGACGGGCACTGGGTTTGGTTAAGCGAGAAGCGACTCCCCGTTGTGGCCAAGTCACCCCTGCCGTCTGTTCGTGCTGTGCTGTGCTGTGCTGTGGCGCACATTCGCTGGTGGTGCCTTCATCTTCTCGATGTCTTTTTTACCAGAATGCAGATTGGCAACTCCTCCGTATTGCACCTCGCCCTGCTGGTCCATCTTCCCAAATGCTCCCCCATCTTATGTCGTCACCCGGAAATGAGATCGAGTCCTTCATTCAATGCCGACATCCACCATTGGACCATGTAACGCCATGCACCTCGGTTCCGGCGTGTCGATGTCATCTACCCTCAAGCTTACACCAGGAAAAGCAATCAACCAAGACAACGTTGTGGACTCACACCTGCAGGTACTGGCCGTTGAGGAAGCTGTCCCTGCAAGGGAGTTTTGTCCACTTAACCACCGTTTCCTCGCATTGCTCGATATCGCAAAAACTTAAAGACCGACTCTCTGAACCCAACAAACGCAGCACCGGCGGGCGTCGGAAACAGCGAGCCATCTTCGAGCCCTTGCTGTCCCGGGATAGCAAGCCACGCACGTATACCCGGCGTTGGGATGCTGGATTGACTCGGTGGCAGATTCCGAGAACGCCAGCAACGAGAACAAGCATGACGCCTCGAGTATCATCGTCTTTGTTGCTTTTCAGGATACAACCAAACGCCTCAGGCCTTGATTGCCGTCTGATGGGTCTCGATATTCCTCCCACACCAACCAAACCATGGTGTCGATTAGCTCAGAGATGACCAACACAAGCGAGGCGAGGCCTTCCTTGATCTCGGTATGTCTGAGCCGAGTTCGACATCCCTCGCTATGTCACAAGCTTTCCCGCAAAGGCTGAACCACGCGCCAGCACCTGTATCAGACACTCACAGGTTACCACACCCTAGGCTCAGGGCAACCACTGCACGTGGACCGGGCTCTCATGTCTCGCCCATTCCCTCTCACTCAGAGCTCACCAGGACACTAGGACCGACAAGGAATACGTGCTGCATCTATCGCTTCAGCACGAGCTGCCCGCGGGAGTAGAACAGAAAAGACGTGGCTCACTGCATTATTTGATGTCGGCAGAACTTGGTACACACCCACCTGTCCATCGCAAAAAAAAAAAAAAAAAAAAAAAAAGGCTCGGCTCTGGCATTCACTTCGCCTCGTTCCGTCGCACGAAGTGCCCTCGAGTTGCATGTCAGCCGCCGCTCCATCGAAGCCAGTCGGCCGAGTTGCGGAGCATTCTGGGTCTCACGCAAGTCTAGAGACACGGACGCAC
>JAIMZG010003105.1:0-20957 GCA_020466075.1 Colletotrichum coccodes
GATTCCCACCGTCCTGCCGCCTCCCCTTCGCCCTCGCCTGGACGTACCAGATCGCAGACCTTGCCTGTGGTAACGCCCACCTTCAACATCGCCAAGGCAATCAAGCGGAAGCCTCTCTCCTCCACAGCTTCTCAGTTGGCCGCCAGCTACGGCTCCGGTTCGACGACTCCCTCCGTTTTGTCGCCTTCCGACTTCCCTGCGCCGGAAACGCGTTTCTCGAGATCATACTCTGTCGACAGCCCAACTCTCTACGAGTATCCCGACAACGTACGCCCTCTGTTCGCGCCCCCGGCCGCACACCAGAAACTTGACATACAGTGAGTCCGAACACTCGGTCTTTTCGTCCAACATCACCCGACATCTGCCAGGTTCTCGCCTGGCACGATTCATCTCTATCGCTGGCGATGCTAACCAGACTTTGTCCACTCGCAAGCAGACCCCCACACACGGATGCGGTAGAAGACGCGGCCTACTTGGCCTCACGAAACAAACCAAGCACCAACCTTGCGTTTCTTCAAACAAAACCTTCAGACGGCCTGTCAGAACCTGCCTACTTGACCGCCGACGTCACCCCAGCCTTCTCCCCGAGGTTGCCGAAACCGACACCTGAGCCGATCATCGAGGAGGACACGGACGATTCCGACTCAACTTACAGTCACAACACTAATGAGAACTCTATCATGTCCCTGCCTGCCTCCAAACCTTCTCCTCCTCATCTGAATCTCCAAAACGATCGAGACAATTCTTCGCAAACCGTTACTACAGTATTAGAAGTCCGACGATCTCTCACGCCCACTACATCAACGCCGACGCCCTCTCTCGATAAGCCTCTACCCAAATCACCGGGCTCTTCTAAGCTAGCCAATCTTTTCGGGTGGGCATCTTCGCCATCTCCTTCGACAACCGAGTTCTCCTCTCTTTCTTCACCCCTAGGATCACCACGACGTATCACGCTGACAGATGACACTCCTCTCACAACCGGAGTACCGTCACTGCAGCCGGAACCACGGAAAGGGAATGCCACACCTACGAACGCACTTGGATATTGCGAATCAAACCTCTACACCCCGCCGCCTTCCTCCCTAGCCCCATCACTCCAAATCGAAGAGATGGAGGACGAGCTCAAGGCCATCAGCACCGAGCTGGCCTCGTCCATTCGCCGTGAAATGGACCTGGAAGACCTTGTCGACAGACTCCAGTCTGAAATCAACAATCCCCAAGCACCCGGGAGGAGAACCAGTGACTATTTTTCCGACTCGGGTTACAGCTCTGCCAAATTCAGCGAATACGACCAGAACAAAGAAGAGATTGAGAAGGTTCAACGACGTGCCGAGCAAGAGAAGGCTTCCATGCGCTTGGAGTTGACCAACAAGCTCCAAGAAGAACGATCAAGGAGAGGTGAGCTTGATCAGCAGATCAAGCAATTGGCCGAGAAAGCCTCACAATTCGACGTGGCACAAATCAACAGCGAGGACGCAAACATACGCCTCAGGGACCTGGAACACACATGCGAAGATCTACGACGCAGGCTGGGCGAGGAAGTTCAGGTCAAATCTAATTTTGAAGACTTGCTCTCAGTCCTCAAGGTCGAGCTGCAAAGCACTACCAACGAGCGTGACAACTTACGCGATGAAATCGTGCCACAGTTGAAGGCGAAGCTTGATGGGCTCGAGGCAGAGGCATCTGAGTATGTCAATCTCACCTACGAGTCGTCCAAGATGCAGCAAGAGTTGGAAGTCCTCAGGCAAGAGAACAAGGCGCTCAAGGATTCAGGACAGCAGCGTCGGCCAGAGACCCGTGCTCGAAGCTCCACTACTCGGATCGCCCGATCCAGTTCTGTAACAGCCACTCCCTTCGTCCTACAGAAGGCCCCGTCGGGCCTAGGATTGACCAGGTCCAATACTGTTAAGTCTGGTGTGACCGAGTCTCGTGAGCAACTGTCGGAGCGCCTGAAGGATGTCGAGGCACAAAGAGATGCTCTCCACAATGCTTTGAAGAGCCTACTCGAGAGACAAGAGTTTCAAAACCGGGAAAACGAGAAGAAGATCAAGACTCTCGAGGTTGAGCGTGACCGGTTGATGGCTACGTCTCCGCGAAAGGCAGGCTTTGAGAAAGAAATCTCCAGCCTGCGCGTGGAGATCAACGTGCTCCGTCACCGTGCCGAAGAGGCAGCGGAGCAGAAGTGGCAGGTGGAGAAGGGTCTTGCGGGTCTGAAAATGGATCTCGACCGTGCCGAAGGAGAGGTGGCTGCCCTCCGCGGCCTGCTGAAAGAGAAGGATATTCTCATCCCGCCGTCAATGGCCCGATCAAGTGCATACGAGCCAGCCTCGACAGTGCCAGTCACTTCTGAATCTCTCGAGGCAGCCTTCAAAGATCTTCAACTTGCCTATAAGGACTCTCTTCTCAAGATCAAGGAGTTGGAAAGCCTTGGTTCTGTGCTCGCCGGAGACGAGGCCACTCAGCTGGCCATTCAGCGGCTTGAGCTAACCCTCACTTCCGCTGTCTATGAACGTGACGCGGCGAGGGAGGAGCCTCGGCTTACAAGGACCAGCTGGAAAGCCTTGCCAGCAGCGAGGTCGCGCACCTCGAAAGTGAACGTGCCCTCGCCGACGAGCTTCGCATGTCTGCCCAGCGTGTCGAGGATCTTGCCTCGCAGGTTCAGAAGCAGCTTCTCGTGAACTCGGAGCTTCGCCAGCGTCTTGCGGACGCTATTGCCCGCGGGGACGCAGACCGCAAAGCTAATGCCGACCGCATCACGCGCCTCCAGAGTCGTCTCAAGGCTCTGGAAGAGCAGCTCCAAGCCGCCCAGGTCGCTTCCGAGGAGCGTGTGGCACGGCACGAGGAGCAGCTGAGAGAGTTGAAGGACGCTCAGAGCGTCCAGCTCCGCCGGATGAGCCCCTCCCCCGTTGGCAACGGCTTCCGCTCTCCGCGCAAGCCCAGTCTGAGCCCTATGCCCTCGCCCATGTTCCCTCGGTCGCCGCGCCTTATCCCGAAGCAGTCCGTCGAGGACGACACCCAGATCGACAGGTTGCGCGTCAAAGTCGTCGAGCTGGAGACGGCGCTTACGAACGCCGACTCGGAAATGCAAGACGTCATTGCCCGCATGAGTGCGGCGCAAATCGAGGTCTTGACCTTGCAGGAAGAGCGCGAGGCCGCAAGACGCGAAACCAGACGTATTCAGCAAGAGCTGGAGAAGGAGAGAATGAAGGCGTTCGAGGACCGCTTCAAGTCGCTCAACGGCACTGTTCAATGATTTTTAAAGAACGACTCGGCTCGAATAGGGGTTGTGCCACGGCATAATCCGGCCTCGTACCCGTCGTCAGCATGCGGCGCGCCCCGTTTCAGGATGAGTACCTGGGCCAGGTCACTCCCTCGACAATGGCGAAATGCACGCTTCGCTAGTCACATCACACACGGAGTTCATCATACAGGACCACCTTTCTGGTGGCGATATTGGTTCATCGAACACCAGCAAACCATGCACTGGGAAAAGGAATGGCGCATGCGATTCCTTTTTTCCTTCCTATTTCTGTTTTTGGGTATCGGAGCATTACAACCATCTTCGGGACGAGGCAGCGGGCCACCATCCCCCACAGATCGGCTTCTTGGCGCTACCATAAGCACCTTTGACGGCCGAAAACTATCTACAGCACATGACTTTTTGCCTCTGCCAGCGTGCAGACTTCCTATACCTCATCATATATACTTAGTGGGCGGACAAGCACTGAAGGTGTTTGTGTAATGTGTTATCAAGTTTTTATGCTCCCCTTGCTTTTGCTTACGGGGCTATCTGTTGCGGTGTCTCTGGGATGAGTCACAGGGGACAGCAGCTGTACAAATAAGAAACATCCATGGCGGAGGGGTGGTATCTACAAGAAGAGGGGGAGCAGTGGAAGAATCAAAAGAGAGGACGACCTGGCCAAGCTGGGAAGGGTCGAGACGGCAAGCGTCAAATGGGAGGGCGAAAGAGAGTCGTGTATAATAGAGAATAATTGACGACTTTGAATCGTACTAGAATTGCAACCTCATCTTGACCAGGTGATGATGGCATCAAACTACAAATCCTGTCGGATTCGTTCGCATGGGCACACTGCGGAGAAAGTATAAGAACAGATCGATTTCTGGGTTTTATGGGAGGCACTGACGCCACGAAGCGCCGAGAGAAAAAGTGACGAGCGAAAGTACCGATGTGACCCGATGAGCTGACGAGCCCTGCCACATCTCAAAAGGGCGAGTCGCGAATGATACCATCAGTTTGGGGGTTGGCCAGGACAGGGAGCCCCCAGAAATTCGCATGAGGACTTACGTCATCGGAATCCGTAGGGGGCCAAGCGGTTTTTGTCGCAACCATTTATTTCATGAAAAGACAGAGAGCGACAAACTGGTCTCTGCCGCTCTGGCGTAACATCTAATGGGATGTGCTGCGCGTCCTGTCAAGGAGGTGTGAAGAAATATGGATATCAAACGTCTCGTTTCCTGTTCATTTCGTGGCTCTGTGGGCAAGTTTCCTTCTTGCAACGATTCCGCTCTAGCCTTTAAAACAACGCCGTAATTTTGTGTCGTGACGGGTGGGAAAACAACCCACCCGTCACTCTCCATCATCCATCGCCAAATGTTGCACCGTCATCGTTTACATAGCATGGGCGAATTGTCCTACAGTCCACCATACTGCTTTACGATGCCCGCAACCTTGTTCGCGAGCTCGTCGGCCTCGGAACGGGTGGCTGCTTCTGCGTACACACGGCATGCATTCTCGGTACCGCTGGCGCGGGCAAAAGAGCGAGCGCTGGTGTACTTCCTAACACACTGGTCGATCTCGTCCTGGGCACCCGCGGGGTGGCTGAGCCGGCGCTCGGCGTCGGTGGTCTGGAAGGCATCCTTGTTGCCAACCTCGACGCGGACGAGACGGTTAGGAAGGTCCGAGTAGGTTGAGGCCCAGTCCTTGAGAGTCCAGCCCTTGTGGGCGAGGATAACCTCGACCATCAGCATGTCGGATAGGGCATCGCCGACCGTCTGGTTGACGAGGTTGCCAACGGCGGCAAGGGTCTCGAGGGCGTCCTTTTGAGCGGGCGACTGGGGCTTAGTCTCACGGAAAGCACGCATGGCGTCCTGGCTGAACAAGACCGTGCCGTGGCCGTTGGCCTCGAAGTAGGGGCCGATGTCGAACTTGAGGGCGGCGTGATGCAAGTGTTTGACTCCAGTGGGCGTGCAAACAACAGGCAACCCGAGGTGCTTCTCGATGTAGTTGGTACTGGCACCATTAGCATAGGCGGTCTGGACAACACCAATGCGAAGGTCTTTTTCCAGGCCAGCGGATCGGACCAGGTCACCGATAAAGGATGCGGCCAAGGTGGATATCCGGTCACCATCCAGCATGAAGAAGCCGGTATCTGGATCGGTGTAGTAGTAGATCAGACGATCGGCATCGCCGTCGAAGGAGCAATAGCGGGCACCGGGAATTGGCTTGGGAGAGGCAGGGGCACGCTGCTTTGTCTTGACGAAGTCTGCTCCGCACTAGCAACAGTTAGCTCAAGCAACCTGGATGTTTTTGGATGTGATAAGACTTACATCGAGGTTGAGGACCTCGGGGCGAAGAACATCGTCGTTTACGACCTTGACGTCAAAGCCAGTCACATCCTTGGGGACGTACTTCAGGAACTCGACCAACTTGGGCCCGCCAACACCGTTCGAGCAGTCGACGGTCAACTGGCCATCAACCTTGCGACCCTTGAGAGCCTTGACGAATGCATCGGCGAACTTCTCGTAGTAGCCAGTCTCGCTGACCTTGCCGTACGACTGGGGCGTGCCCTCGGTGTTGATGCATCGGGTGAGGTAGTGCAGCTGGGGCGTGGTGAGGATCTTGTAGTCGACGTACTCGACACCGGTGGCATCGAAGGAGTCGGCGAGGGCAGCAACAAGCTTGTGGCCCGAAGGACGGGTGTCTCGACCGTAGACGACGCGGGCGGGGGTCGAAAGTTCGATGCGGAGCTGGGAGGCCAAAGCCTTGTAGTTGTCGACGAGCTCCTGGTCCGAAGAGCTGTTGACGAGCTTGGTAGCGTACGACTCCCACTCCTGCTCGAGCATGTCACCCATAGGGTCAACAATCTTAACACCATTGTCGACAGCGGGGTTGTGGCTGGCCGTGATCATGACACCAATGGTCTGACCATTGAGCTTGCGGCTACGCAGACCGGACAGCAGACCGACGCGGAAAGTGACACCGTCGAGGAGATCGGCCTTCATCCGGAACCCCGCAGTGCCATACTTGAAGGTGTGGTTGGGCACGATGGGGTGCTTCTGCGAAGCGGCAATGATCTTCTCGTCCGACATGGCGGGCGGCGTTGGAAAGAACTGGTCTTTAGTGCAGCTATTCGTAGACAACAGGGCAAGAGGATTCGGGAGGGATTTTGACGGGCCAGGAAAACAATTGACGGACGGAAGAGAAAGAGAGAGAAGTAGATCTGGGGATGTTTACGAGAAAACAGTGGGGAGGAAATGGCGGGCGGCAGTTTGCTTGCTGAAAGGGCGTGGAGGCCGCCATTCCACTGTCCTCTTTTTGAGACCTTGTCCTCCACTCATCTCACATCTGAGCTCCCCGCCATTGTTGCCTTGTGCAAGAATAGCAGCGTCTCAGCAACAGCGAGCTCAGCACAGCGGGCCCCGCCAGCTGACACTGGCCGTGATGCAATCATGCAAGTCAGATGGATGCAGCACACCGCAAGAGGAAGGAGTGGGGTGGCAGTCCGGAAGCCCCTCCACGCTAACAGTGCCAGTGCACTCACTTGCTGAGGGGCATTCAGAAGCCGATCGACGCTCTCAGGACGCCACCTGGCTCACACTTTGCTTTCGTATATCGGTCACGTGGTTTCGTGATTGGACTCAAGCCAAGGCCGGGGACGCTGCATGTTCTGCGCGTTGGGCGCGTCGCGATCCTTCCTTCATCTCCCACTGTTTTCTCCCCATTCCTGGTCTAGGCTCTAGCCCTGCTGCAATGATCAACACTTAATTTTGGCTTCCTGGGAGTCGCATTCGGGAGTCAGCTTGCATTCCTTGCACGCCGAAAATGCCACATTCGGTACGCCACTCTCGGTGGTGATTTCAAAGGGACAAGCAAGAAATCCAACATCACGTCAGCACAATGGCCGGCGAACACGAACAATACGCAAACCCCTTGCTCCTTGACTGGGTCAAGGAGTGGCTCGACACGGCGAGGGAACGGAACATGAAAAGCACCTCGACCTATCGAAACGCCTATGAGTCTCTCAAAGCCTGCCCCATCACCTTCAAGCACCCACGCCAGCTCACTCAGCTCAAGGGCTTCGGAGACAAGCTCTCTTCCCGCCTGACGGATAAGCTGAAGGAGCACTGCGAAGCCAATGGCCTGCCTATGCCTAAGAACCCACGCTTGTCCAAGGAAGATCGCGAACCGCTCGGTGAAGCCGCTGAAGATGACGGACCCCCACCTCCCAAGAAGGCGCGGAAAGCAAAGCCCTACGTTCCAACGTATCGGTCTGGCCCTTACGCCCTTCTACTGTCTCTCTCGACCTTGGACGAGGATGCGCAGCTTGGTATGACGAAAGCCAACCTCATCGAGCTAGCCCAGGAACACTGCGACTCATCATTCACCGCGCCGAGTGACCCAACCAAGTTCTATACGGCCTGGAACTCGATGAAGACGCTCATAGAGAAGGATCTCGTATGCGAGAAGGGCCGCCCGCAAAGGCGTTATTCGCTTACGGATGAGGGATGGGAGGTTGCCAGGCGCATCAAGAAGACGACAGAAAGAAGTGATAAAGCCGAAGACGTCGTCGCAGGTCCCAGCGCAGGTCCCGGAGCCCGTCTCGAGCCTACAGCGAGACCGGATCGGGTCACAGAAGCGCTTGACAGAGACGCGTCACAATCTGTTGAGCCTGTGGAACACCCAAAACCCAAGTCGGTGTATGAAGGTGTCGTCGCAAATGGCCCAGTGGTCTCAGACGGGGCTTTGTTGCCGTTATTTACCCCCATTCATCTCGCCCCGGGGTCCTTCACAGTTCACCTCGCGTTGGACATCCGCGAAGTCCGAGCAGTGAAGGACCGCGATTACATGCAAGACGAGCTCACCAAAAAGGGAGTCAAGCCCCTCATGCGAGCTCTGGAAATCGGTGACGCGCAATGGGTCGCGAAGTGTCACGACCCTGCCGCTCTTTCCCGCCATGGAGCAGAGGGAGACGAGGTCGTGCTCGACTGGATTGTCGAGCGCAAGCGTCTTGACGATCTGGTCAGCAGTATCAAGGACGGCCGTTTCCACGAGCAGAAGTTCCGACTCAGGAAATCTGGAGTCAAGCATGTTGTCTACATTGTTGAGGATATTGCCATGGACTCGGGATACTACTCCAAGGTCGAAGAAATGATCCAATCGGCTACCGCTTCTACACAAGTAGTTAATGGCTATTTCCTGAAGAGGACCCAAAAGATGGACGACACGATTCGATATCTCGCTCGCATGACGTTCATGCTCAAGAAGATGTATGAAAGCAAGCCACTTTTGATCATCCCAACCCCGGTCTTGACGGCACAGAACTACCTGCCGCTGCTGAAGCACCTTCGGGAAAAGGAGCCCACGACGGGTTACTACATCACATACCCGGCGTTCGCATCATTAGCGTCCAAGTCGGACATGATGACTTTACGAGATATCTACTTGAAGATGCTAATGACAACGAGGGGCGTCACGGGAGAAAAGGCATTGGAGATCCAGAAGCGGTGGAAGACGCCGCATGATTTCATCAAGGCGTTTCAGGAGTGCGGCTCGGGCGAGCAGGGGCTCAAGAGGAAACGAGAAATGGTCATCAACGGTCTGCCCAATCTCGTGGGTCGCAAGAAGGTCGCCAAGGCTGTAAGCCAGCGACTGGCGGAGGTCTGGGGCGATGCTTAAACAAGGAGTTTCCCGAAAGGCGCGGAGTATCTCGTATCGACAAAGCATGTTAGGATATGGCAACTGTATAGCAAACCTCATACGCAAACCAGGAAAAGACGTTTTCCGTACGTGTTTTCAAGACTTTCCGCCCAGCCCCTCAGCGACGATGCGCTCTACCATCCTCTCCAACGGAGCGCTACCCGCGCCGCCAAGGTAACCAGCCAGACTCTTCTCGGCGTACTTGGCCATCATGTCGACCTCGACATTCACAGTGTCACCGGGCTTCTTCCCGGCGACGACGACCTTCTCCTGGGTGTAGCTGATGAGCATAACCTCCCACCAGCCCTCGTCGTCGTTGACCTTCGTCACGGTCAGGCTGGTGCCGTCGAGGGCGACGTAGCCCTTGTAGACGACGTAGCGCAGCACGGCCTTGTCGCGCGGCGCGAAGCGGAACGTCAGGGCGTTGCCGTCCGGGGTGACGGCGAGGATCGCGGCCGTGGTGTCGACGTGTCCCTGGACGAAGTGGCCGCCCATGCGGGTGTCCGCGCGGACGGCGCGCTCGAGGTTGACGCGCGAGCCCTCGGAGAGGGAGCCCAGGTTCGTGATGCGGAGGGTCTCGGGGGCGACGCCGACCTTGAAGGACGGCGGGGAAGAGGTCTCGAAGGCAGTCACAGTGAGGCAGACGCCGTTTATGGCGATGGAGTCGCCGAGGTGGCAGTCTGAGAGGAGGGTGGAGGATTCCGGGAGGGTGATTGTGAGGGAGGTACCGCCTGTCTCGTCGTTGGAGTTGAGCTCGGAGACGACTGGGGATGTGTTAGTCGAGCGTCGATTGCGAGTGAGGGGTGAGTCAAGGGGGCGGGAGTGAGGGGTTCCGGACCTCCGATATCTTCGACGATGCCTGTGAACATGGCTGCGTGTTTCCGACTTGGCAGATCTGCGAGTCGGTCGAGCACTGGGGTCAACGGGTCAAGCTGTCTTGACGCTACGGGAATTGAGGTCGTGGAGGGTGAGATGAGGCGAGTGGGTGAGATGAGAGGTCGCTGAAAGCTTTCGGAAGCTATGGGCGTATAATCAATCGGTGACCCCCCTCCAAACCTCCTCTCTGTCCCCTGCCCCCCCCCTCCCCCCCACTTTCTGCAACAGGCGGATGGGCTGTGCCCACCGAGAGCAATCGATCATGCCGTCCATGTCCACCCCTTGAATTCGATACAAGTCTTCAATTCATCCGCTGTACTCATCTTCATCTGGTTAGTGTAATGCATTACTTTCCGAGTGATCGGTACCTTCATCGGCGCTTACATTGGGCGCATTTTCGGCAGTGCTGCAGTATCTCTGGGGTCTTCGATACGACTTAGTACGAGTTAGTAAGCATGTCTGACCGCGCTTCAGGGTTCAGTTGGGGGGCTCTTTGCAGGTTGCACCCGCGCGGCTTTCCTGCGGTGTGGGGATGAGGTAGATGTAGGCATCATCACACCAAACGAAGAAACTAGAAAGGGGGGGAGGCTTTGATGGGTTGAAGTCGACCCATGCGGCTGATGTCGATTCTCGGGAGTTTTGCAATCCGGCTTGTCCGAGGGATCCTGGTCTATCATCGGGGGGTTACCGACCTCGTGGCTCGCAATCGAAGAGGTTCGTTCGAATCCGGGGATGTCGACGTTCGAGTTTGCTATTCTCGCTAGCGAGTACCAGTAAGCTTGGGACATCACTCCTCTTCAACTTTGAAGTTGTCGGATGACCTTGACTCGCTACAAACCCTGCCCCTACTGAAGCACCTGGGTTATGCATGGCCTTTAGGCGTCGCCGAGTTCAGTCGCGACAACTTTCTTGTTGTCAAAAAAAGAGGACCTTCGCTCTTGAGTTACAAATTGATCGATTCCGAAGGGTGTGCGTTCTTTCTGCGCTCCCGTCAATGTCGGCAGGACAGTTGAAGCGGCGGCGGATTCGTGACTCCGTCGTGAGCTGACGGTGGATCGTTGGCCACACAAATTTCAAAAAGAAAAGACATACAACACTAGGTATTCGCTGGTCGTCACCGACCCAACTACTACATATATAGCCCATCAAGGGCAAAGGAAGTCATGTCGTCATCCATAGCTTCATGACTTCGCTCAACCGGTACAGCCAGCAGCTTTGCGGATCTAACATTCACCTCAAGCCGGTGAAGGGCCCTCGAGAGTTGGATTTGGGCTGGGAAGGATTCCACTAGATGACTTCAGATCAGGTCTAGCAACCAAGAGGGCGTCAACCTTACATAGTTGATACTAATGTCTCATATAAACATTCGCCTGCGCAAATAGCCAACCATTCATGTGACCTTCTCGGGCTCGATGGCTATAAAAGGACGTCCGCACCCTTCAGGTTGTCAATATTGCCCTCATGTCTTCTCACCTCTTCCGAAAAATCGTCTACGATCCGCCAATAGACCGTTTACGTATCAGCGACTGTGGTAGAGATACATCTACTCGCACTGCAGTGCCTCGCGAGAAGGAAAGCCGCCGTCATTTTTGGGGGATGTCTCTACAACATACAGCGATAGCTATAGTGAATACATAAGATAGTCTAGTAGCGACACGAACGCAACCAATGGCACATCAAGCGATCCGACCTTGAGGTCATCGTCATTAGTAGCAGTGGAGAAGACGCAGGGACGGTGACACTACGCTAGACAACTCCTTCTCAGCAGCGTCACAAAGACAAGAAACAGCACACAAAGCGACCCATACTTGAGGCCAACACCATCATCAGCACCGTGGTTATGACCACTTTCAATGATATAGATAACGCCGAGACGGCGGCGTCGCATCATTTTTTCCCCTTCCAGTCGTCGACAAGTTTACTGGAGTCCTGCATGCACGCATTGCTCCGGGAGTTCATTGGGGGAGAGATGGTGGTAGAAGCAGGAGCAGGGATAAGTACACAAACAGATATTCCACTCAAGCATCCTCCGCCAGTAGATACGCACTATATCTAAGTCCCATTCTCGGGACTTTTCCTCTCGTAAAGAGCTTCGATGATTTTCATTGCAGCCATGCTGTGTTTCCCGGATGATATGGCTGAGTATCTATCTGAAGTCGTGACTCTCAAGACGAAGCCAGAAGCGGCCGTACCAAACATGGCCCATGAGTTCATCGCTGACCTATAGGCGGCTGGCAAGCTCCCCAGGGTCTACACTCGGGAAATCAACGAGCTTGAAGGAAAGCTCAGGTTTATTTATGGTCTCGATACATCTACAGCTTGTGTACAGCCGTAACGTCGGTCCATCTTCTGCGATGCTCCTTCTGCCACTATCGACCATCTCCCAGCGAGGTCTTTACCTGAGCACATGCGTTCGATACGAGAGCAGGGCGAAGCGAAGAGAGGACAATAGCAAGCGTCGGAGCTTAAGCGGCAGTCTCCCCGACATTCGGCCCTACAACGAGGATCATCCCGAGGGTGATATAACTGCAGAGGCAATGAGCCATGGCCTCCAACACAGAATAGACGTATTGCTAGTTATGGGGATGAGTATTACAGTGCCGGGAGCTAGAGGCCTTATGAGAGCTATGGGGCATGCAGTCCGAGCCAACGATAGCACGATACTGTTCGTCAACCGGAAACCTCCTCCAAAATAGGCTACGACGTATCTTTCAAGTCTGGGTTTCCATGAATTATGATAAATGGACGGAGGAGTACCTCCAAGGCGAAGAAAAGTGCAAATATCGTTCACTCGATAGTTCATACACTATATTCCATTCCATGAGATCTGGGATCTTACAGAAGTCCGCCAGTGTCGCCAGAGACTCAGAAATACAATAATAACCATGGAGACTGACTGGAACACCACGTAGCTTAGCAACCGATACAAGTTAATGTTTGACCTCCAGTTTTCCCGTGCCCCTTCGTCAGTCAAAATGATTCAAGTTTGGACCTTACAAGCACGACTAACGTCTTCATCCGGGAAGAGTGGATGTGACATGGCCAACAAAAAAAAACACCTTTTAAGGGTCCGAGATATTCACTACATCATAGGGTGCTCAACGGGAAAGGACCTAGCCTAGACATGTTTCGGTATAAGATAGGTGCACGTTCGAGCCGGTATTTACGAGCTTTGCCAACTCGGCGCTTATGGTCCGTGCCTGCCCTCTACCCTGGATCAGGCAGGGCGATGAGGCTGCAAGAGAAGCATTACTTTACGCATCAGGTTGAATCTGTAACAGGGCAGGTAGCTCTCTCCGAATTCAACTCCTTTTCCTCCTCTATCAACAGGGGCGGCCTTTGAGTGAATTTCTAAGAGGTATTAGGCTCATGGTCAACCCGGTCATGCTACTCGTATGTGGCTATGGCATTTTCATTAGCGGAGCAGATTATAAAATCCTGTAACCCATTCCTATGACCGCAAAATTTGAGTACAGAATAGTCTGAAGTAATTTAAACGGATATGGACATTCATGGATAGCGAACTACCTTGATGCAAGCCATCGTCAACCTACGCCATGCCCAACAAGATCATTACCAGCGATTCTTGGACGAATAGTTGCTCGAGCCAGAAGGGTCTAGTGTCCTCAAGGTAAGGTAACTAGGCGATACGCCGCATCCACGTGCTATCTACTACGCAATCCTGGGTTTAGATGTAGGGCCGTTTCGGGTAAAGTAAGATTGGATGTCGAACTTGAGCTAGCAAACGGCCTTGAAAAGAATGACGCAAACTTGTAGCTATACTAGAAGAGAAGCCTCAAACGATCGGGATAAGTACCCATGCACTCAACGGCCACGCCCCGCTTTAAAGCGTGCACACGGGGAACGTCAAGGTCCGGGCCGTGTGGGTTTCCTGGCTACCGCATCCAAGTCAAATCCATTGGCTCAACGTTCGTGGGGTTGATCACCGGCCGGCACGTCCCCGTCGCAACAAAGCTCCGGCAGGGCCAAAGACGGCCGGGGCAGCGACTAACAACACCATCTGGCCCGATGTCGGTCTGTTGAGAAACTGTGGCATTGTGCCAGCCGTCTGGGCCGGCCGACCCTACTTGAAGAAAATGAAACCCAATTACACCTTTCCCTAATGCGAGATTCTGCCAGACTCCCATCCGTCCCATCGCCCTTCACCCATCCAGTATACCAAGACCTCCCATCCATGTGAAGCGTCTATGAGTCGCCCCAACTGAGCGCGCCATTCACGGCATTCTCCTCTCTTCCTTCATTCAAGACAGCCAAGACGACAACTCCCGGTCGGTCCAACCCCAGAGCTCCTCTGCCAGCGCATCGTCGGTTCCGTTGGCGCTCGCCTTGCCGCGCACGCCCACGGGCTCGTAGTATTCGCCGCTCTCGACGTCTGCGGACACGGCCGCCCACAGCTGGTTCCTCGCACCCTGCTCCACGGTCGCCAGCAGCCCGTACCCGACCCTGACCATCATCTTGACGAGAAAGGGCGTGGCCGTCGCGCCGTCCATCAGCTGCGTCTGCACCAGGCCCGGATGGATCGAAGCAACCGTCACTTCGGGGTGAAGCCTGGCCATCTGCCGCGCCCAGAGCACGTTGGCCAGCTTGCTCTGGTAGTATCGGCCGTACGCGCCCAGCTCGACGGCCTCGTTCTTCAGCATGTCGAAGCGGAACCCCCCGGTGGGTACCGAGGCGTGGCCGTACGAGGAGACGGATACGATGCGTGCGTTCGAGGTCTCCGCGGCGACGCTAAGAGCTGGGAGGAGAAGCCGGGCGAGCAGCGCGTGGCCCATGTGGTTGGTGCCAAACTGCACTTCGTACCCTTCTTTGGTAAGCCCGGCGGGGGTCGCCATGATGCCGGCATTGAGCATCAGGATGTCGAGGCGGCTCGACTGCGACAGAAACGCCTGGGCTGCCTTCTTGATCGATTCGAACGAGGTGAGATCCAGCTCGAGGAGCTTCAGGGTGGGCGCGTCGGGGACTTGGCGCCTAACATCTTCGGCCGCGAGCCGGGCCTTTTCAATGCTCCTGGCGGTGATCCAGATCTGGTCCGGGCTATGGCGGGCGAAGTCGAGCACCGACTGTTTTCCCAGGCCGGCATTTGCGCCAGTCACGAGGATGATCTTGCCTTTGAGGCATGGGATATCGCGGGCGGCGACGAAGTCGACCGACTTGTGGCGGCAGAACATTATGGATGCAGTGGATGGAGTTAAGTGAGTACACAGAGCTTGGGAACCATGACCAGCCTTCAGTATTAGTCTCCAGCACATCAGAGGCACCTTGTTCCTTTATACTTTTCGGCCGACTCACGACTCCCGTTATTTGACCCCTTCTCAGCACCAAATAGTCCCCTGGTGATGGCATCGCCAGATGAGGCGCTAGGCCGGGAATGATTAAAGATCATGTCTTGGCACGCTAATCCCGATGCAGTCCCAGGTCTCGTCTTGGCGTAAGCACGCCTCATACCGCTGACAATCCCACCTTCAACACCACTTGAATATCTCTCGTCTGCCTATCCGGCAACTACGCACGCGCGTCTAGAGCTACTTTGGTATCTTGCGATGCCACATGCCTGGCCGCCCCTCCTCGCGCGTTTCGCCAAAGCCCGACAACAGCCTCTATATGGATTAGCGGACGCACATCGATAGACCGCAAGTACGATTTATGACTTCGTGGACCATGGCTGGGGCAATAGCAGAAAACTCCGATGGCTGGATCGTGACAACCTTCTCGGCGAAGCCGGACTCGACCACTCGTAGGACCATCCGACGCCATGTAATGCGGAACAAAAACACCCGCGAGCACCAGCAGACGGCCAAGCTCACACAGCTCATGCTGCGGTACGAGGAGCAGTGGCAGCGGCAACGAGACGCTTGGACTTTTCCGCTGCGCTATGCAGACGAGAAGGACTGGGCCCCACAGCCACCTCGTCAGCTTGCCTCCGACCTGGCCTGCTTCGACTTTGGGTTCGAGCTGAAGCCGTACATGTTAGACTTGATTCACCAAGGCAGGCCTCGAGTTCCAGTCTCTCTGCTTCCGAATCTTCTGACGCGGGAAAACAGCGTTTATTAATATTAAGCCTTCAGTCTACGTCATCGAGCAGACCCTTGTGCGCGCAAAAAAGGACGATATGTTCTGCCTCGCCAACCTTGCGCAACACCCAGCAATGCTCCACGGGGTTATTCATATGGCCCAGTCGTTCCTCGATGCCGCACGCGGGGTCGAACAGGGCAGTGTTGCCCGCCATCATCTGGGAGAAACGCTGCGTCACCTGCAGCTTGCTCTGGATGGCGACCAAGAGGCCCTTGCAAACTCGAACATGGCTGTTGTGATATGCCTAGCCACAGCCTCCACCGTTGTCGGAGACGTGCACGGCCTCATGATGCACATGGATGGGCTCCATCGGCTGGTGGCTGCTCGAGGTGGTATCGACTCGCTCGGCCCTGGGAGCATGGTCGAGTATATAGCACAGAGGTAAGCAGACCTGTTCCATTTGAAGTCCTTCCGCTAACAGGCTTGAAGGCTTGATTTTGGTCTTGTCCTTTCAATAGGCCCCCCACGCGCTTCTTCCGATATGTCTCGTGGGGGCCCCATATCGCCCTCGATTGCGCCACGCAATGCCCAGAACTCAAAATTCTCTGCCCGAGGCCGGATGAGCGTCTGATGAACGTTTGGGCTGACATAAGAGAATTCTCGCGCGTTACCAACCAGGCCACAAGAACCGGCGTCAAGATGTCTCCAGGTTTCTTTTACAGACTCGCCGATACTGTTCCATATCGCCTGATGACACTCCGATTCGACCTGAATTCCACCTCGGAGCTACTGAGATTGTGCATGCTGGCGTACACAAAAAGCCTATTGACTCGGATCCCCGGACCCGGTAAGAGTCTGGTTTATTTACACTCGAATCTCAAGGCCGCCTTGCTTGAGCATAGCCTTCGAGACGGGCTGGGGTCTACGCCATTCTCGTTCTGGGCGCTTTCCGTGGCGGTAATCACTGTATTTGAAGACTTTGACAGGGACTGGATTAAGGAATTGTTCATTTCCAGTGCGGAAAGCAACCAGTTCCACAGCTGGGAAAGTGCGAGGGCCAGTCTCAAGAGCTTCCTCTGGATGGATCTGGTCTACGATGCCAAGGGCAAACAGTTGTTCAGCGCATGGATGCGAGATTCGTGCGCCTGACAAGCTCAGAGACCTGGGAGTATATGTTTTTTTCCGATCGATGTGACTTGCATACACCACGATATACGTTTCACCAAAGCTCAGTTTTGGCCATTAGTAGTATTCTCTTTATTCCCCGCCCAAGTTTGTGCTCTCCAAACTGGCGATGGCCCATTGGGCACCTGCACTTGTCCGGGGATCTACACCCATAAAGCCCAGCTATGCTGGGGAGGTCTGATAATGTCATTGAATCCACTACTTTATGTGCAACCATCATGCCAGGCTATGGTTGGGAAAGTGGCGGATGGTCTCCTGGAGCATAAAGCCAAGGGATGGGGTACAATCGCCGCTTGATGTGGTGTTGGTATGAATCATATGCATCTCATGAAGAGGGACATGCCTGATCTGATCTGCTTGGTGGAAACAATGAGTCCTCTGGTACGGTGTCATAGACACACGACTTGCCGTTTAATTCGATACACACATACAATTTGTCTCGACAGTCCTCGTGAAAATTGATCGGCCTTTCTGATGAGTGAGTTTCGTCGCTTGGGAAAACTTGTGCGTCTGAGCTTCGCGCTGTGTCTGCGGGAGCCTCCTGAACCACAAGAGGCAGACGATAGAGTGACGTTGGAAGTATTGTCGTGCACCACGATGGTGGACAACTGGTATCAATCGCTTCTTCGAGCAGTGGAAGAGGAGAGTGAGGAGCGTTTAAGTACTATTCAGACCGAGCATAATATGATGCAAAAATCGGTATACGGATAGCCAAACGCCGTTCAAAACCGCAAGACTGACTTGCGAATAATGACAATCGATTGGAGTACGTGCTATATTACTGATTTCAAGCTTTCAATGCACGAACAGCTAACCGGCGCGCTCGGACACGCCAGCGATATTTCCGTGGTCAGGCCCAGCACTTGTTAAGCGGTTCAAGTTGTGAAAAGTTGACAAAACGACGCCATGGTACTGAACCACTCGATTGTTTATTGCTGAAGAGGACTGTAAGACGCAGAATCCTACAGCGTCCTTTTTTCTATTTCTTGTAGTTCGAGGTTGTCTCTTGGCTACGGTTAGTCAACAGTCAACGCGAGCCACGGCCCACCTCACGCCGGCACGCGTAATGTTGCTGCCGCGGACTTCTGGCAGCTGCCAGGTTTTCTGATCATGAATGATGCCATTGAGGGGGAATCAGTTATCTATATCACCATTTCCTCAGCGAAATAGTTACACACATCACGCGGCGAGACTGAAACAACACCTTCGAATCAATGATTTGCTAGAAGGGTGTTTAAACCGGGGGTTCTCGCAGCTGGGCTACGCTTTGTGCTTATACAGCAAATGACTGGAGAAAACAGTGAAACACAGTGAAAAGCGGATTGTTAATGACCGTCTCATGCTTCCCTGAGCAGGTTTGGTTGCCAGAGATGAAGGCCGATGAGACAAAAAGCATGGACGAAACGACTAGTGAGATGGGATGCGCACGGTGATGGTACTAAAACGTAGATTTGCAGCGATCTCGTCATCAATCAGATCCTCAAATCATTGGAAGGGTGGCCGAGTTGGTTATGGCGCCAGGTTAAGGTCAGCTCAACATCTGTTTCCTGGTGGGGCAACCCGCGCGAGTTCGAGTCTCGTCCCTTTCAAATTCCATTTTGCGTAATTTTCCCTTTCGCTCACTCTATTACGTGAATACTTCATTTCGATTGACTTGTTATGAAGAGATATCACTTTCGCACAAGTTCTGGTTCTGCTTTCGATTTTGTGCGCAATGACGTCCATTGAAGGTACAGCCCAAATATTATACGTTCTCTGAATGGGTATCTTGTTAACGAGACGTCCTGCCTCCCATGTGTTACGCCTATAGTCACCGTGAATCCTTCTAGCCCGGATCGTTGCCCTCCTCTTAAAGCGTTTTTCACCCCGTCACAGGCCAAACTTAGATAGTGTAGCGATACCTCGGGCTCTCGTCCCCCAGCTCCGCAAGCTCATCATCCGAGAGGTCGGCATACTTGCTCCGGACGCGCCCGGCCTCGCGCTGCTTGTTCTCACGCCAGTACCAGAACCACAGGAAGCCGTACAGGCAGGTGGCCATGCCGACCATGCTCAGCGTCACCGCGTGGCCGCGGATGTACCTGGGCCTGTCGATCGCTTGGCTGGTTGCTCGCCGTCAGTCATCAGGTCCGGGAAGGGGGGGGGTGGAGGGTGCAAAAACTCACTAGATGAAGGACGACATGACGCCGGAGCAGTTTCCGATGGTCAGCTGCATTCCGCTGGCGGTCGTACGCTTGCCGTATCTCGGGGAGTTGTTCGGCAACTGTATCAAGCACGTCGTTAGCACGCGACACCGGCCCAAGCTCAAGCGACGGGAAGCTCACCCATGCCAACGGCAGCCCGACGACGACGTACAGCCCCGCCGCGACCAGGAAGCACCCAAAGTAATGCACCCCGTTGGACGTCGGCGAGATGAGCACGCCGTAGCCGACGACGCTGATGCTGCCGAAGATGACGCAGAACAGACCCCGTCGTTGCGTGCGGTCCGAGAGGAACGCCATGGTCATGTACACCACGGCGCCGAGGAAGTAGCACGGCACGGTCAGGAGCTGCACCTGCGCCGGCGTCCACGTCCCGAGGCCGTTGATGATGGTGGGGAGGAAGGTCGAGAACCCTGCGCGTCGTCAGTCACGGATCCCAACCACGAACGCCGGTCCCGCGCGCCGCTCACCGTAAAGCATCGTGTCCGCGCCGAACTGCGCGACGCTGAACACCCACACCTTCCAGTCCCTGAACGCCTTGAGCATGTCCTCCCGGCTGAACTCCTGCGCGCTGCTCGTGTTGCCGTACTCGCGCCCCCTCCGCCTCGCCATGAGCGCCTTCTCGTCGTCGCTCAAAAAGGACGCGCTCCCGGCGTCGTTGGGCAGCAGGAAGTACGTCGCGACCCCCAGCACGACCGTCGGCAGGCCCTCGATGATCATGATCCAGCGCCACCCGCTCAGCCCGGCGACGCCCTCCATGTGGCCGATGCCGTAGGCCAGCAGGCCGCCCAGGCCGCCGGCGATGGCGGCGCTGACGAAGAGATAGCCCACGCGCAGCGCGAGCTCGTGCTTGCTGTAGAAGAAGGTGAGGTAGACGTTGAGCCCGGGAAAGAGGCCGGCCTCGACGGCGCCGAGGAGGAGGCGGCACGCGATGAGGGACCCGTAGGAGTCGACGAGGCCGGTGAGGGTGGCGATGACGCCCCAGGAGACGGTGATGAAGGCGATCCAGCGGCGCGGGGTAAACAGCTTGAGGACGAGGTTGGAGGGGACCTCGAAGACGATGTAGGTGACGAAGAGGATCGAGACGGCGACCTGGAACTGGTTCCCTTGGAGGCCGAGGTCGCGCTCGAGGTTGTAGAGGCGGGCGTTGCCGATGTTGACGCTGGGGAGGGGGAGGGAGTGTTAGAGCGAAGCGGTGATGGGTTTCGCGAGATGCACTCACCGGTCGAGGAAACTAAAGAGGTAGAGGAGCATCACGAGGGGGATGATGTGCATGTCTAGCTTCCGGACGATCTTTTTCTCGGCAACGGCGTCGACCGGGTCCAAATCCGGAGCGTCCACGTCGGAGGACCTCGCGCCGGGGCCGAGGCCGACGTCGTCTTCGTCGAGCCTGTCCTTCTTGGAGGTGTCCATACTGCCGGCGCCGCTCCTGGTGCGGCGAGGGACCGGATGTGAAGTCTGTGATGATCCCGGTCCGAGGCCGGAGATCGGATGGAATGAGTGGCTTCTATGAGCTCTATCCCGCAGACTGGCGATGTCTTTTGAGAGGTGAGTCGCAAGTGAGCGCCAGCGAGAGGCAGGCACCGGTGGTAGGGGTTTAGAGTTGCCGGAACTCGAGATCTTATCAGTTAACCCCCTGGATTACACTCGTCGATCTCCAGACGATCGTGACCGACGCCGCGGCGGGTCGGCCTGCGGATGGAGATGGGCGGGTGTGGTCGGACGGT
>JAIMZG010003127.1:0-12044 GCA_020466075.1 Colletotrichum coccodes
CAAGCGAAAGCTGGATGGCAGTAGTTGAACTCCTTATTCGAATTTCGACGCAACGTTCGGCCCAGGCAGCAATAAGCCCGAGCTGGTATGTCACACAAGCCTCTGATCGGGAGTCTTTGCGACTGGTTCCGCTTCTCAGACTATTTGGCAGGAGCTACTACAGACCTCGCCTACCTTGAACAACCGACCCGTCCTGGCCTCATCACTCAATTCTTGGGCCTTAAGTCTTCTCCGACAGCGGACTAGAGGGCCTCTTTTTTTTTTTTTTTTTTTTTGCTTTCAGCTTCATCCATCAGCCGTACCATTCCCTCTTCGTTTTACACAAGAAACATCCGCCACTTCCTTCTCCTCATTCACCCTTCACTGCCGCTTCAAACCCGTTTCATTCTTCCGCAATCTCTAGACGAGACAATCCGCCATGCCTAGCGTTTCCCGCAGACCTCAACCGGATGACTCAGTGCTTCGGCGACCTCGCGGTGGGAAAGGGACTGCATGGAAGGAACCACGCCTGACAGCAGACTACTTGGCCCTGGTACCTCCGCCATCTCGACTCTATGTCACCAAAGATGGAAGACCTAAGTACGACAATCGCTACGAAATGGCTGGCACAAGCCGGAAAAGGGAACAGCTCACACGTGCTAACCTTCCTGCTTGTTTGCCGCAGCACAAGGAGGAAGAGAACATGGCTGTGAGTTTGCACGAATACGGCAAAGGCAGACGCTGTCTGTATCGACAGTGGCCTGGCGGAATAGATGGCAATGCGGGGTGGCGGGTTCTTTAATTCGGCGAATCAGCTAGTGGCTTGAATCGTGCCGCGGCTTTTTTGTATCTTTTTTTCCTTGTTGCTTCATGTCTGCCGCCCCTCGGCCAAGTGCTAATCGAACACGAACAGGAAGATGGGTTCCATGCACGCCCGTCCATCAAGCTGCCTATCCCCGACCACATCAAGGCAATGCTTGTCGACGACTGGGAGAACATTACCAAGAACAACCAGCTGGTTCCGCTTCCTCATCCTCATCCCGTGGATGAGATTTTGAACGACTACCTCAGCTACGAACGCCCCAACCGAGAAGATGGTTCTGCAAACATGGACATTCTCGAAGAGGTCGTCGCTGGCCTTCGCGAGTATTTTGAAAAGTCTTTGAGTCGGATTCTGCTGTACCGGTATGTATCTTACCAGTCTTGTACATAATTGATCACCTCACTAACAACACTGCAGGTTTGAGCGTCCTCAGTACCATGAGATTCGCAAGGTTTGGGAGAAGGCTACGGAGAACGACAAGCACAAGTCTGTCTGTGACACGTACGGTCCTGAGCACTTGTGCCGCCTGATGGGTAAGCCTCCTTCAGCATTTGGCATGCTGTGTTGCTAATAAAAAGCAGTGTCTCTGCCCGAGCTCGTCGCTCAGACAAATATGGATCAGCAATCTGTCTCGCGTCTGCGTGAGGAACTTTCCAAGCTCACCGTCTGGCTCGGTAAGAATGCAAAGAACTATTTCGTCAGCGAGTACGAAACCCCTTCCCAGGAGTACATCGACAAAGCCCGGAGTTTCTAGGCACCCGCGCTTAATCCTGCATCCTCCCGAATCGAGTAGCCCTACTGAGATGGAAGATTGTTCGTCGTTTCGCCTCGATTCTTTTTGCGTGTTTGGCATTTCTCGGCATCTGTCTAGACGGGTCTGGCGAGCTATACACTCGAGGGTCGTTCAAGGTATATGTCGTTCTACGGCCTGATAGCATCGGGCTCGCTCAACCTGTATGAGGGGTTGAGACAGATACATAATTATTGTTTTTTCCGCAGAGTATTCCGCTCTGGTGAACTTTGCGATTCAGAAGCGCGAGGGAACGGGCCACGGTTCTTGACATGTCTCTTACATCACATCCCCTCGGTTACCTCAAAAAGCCAGGGAATTGTCAACATGACTGGCGCCCTCTGGGTTAATACAAGAGATGATCCATACTTTTGTTGATTTTTTTTAAATAAAAAAAGTGAGCTTTTGATTTCTTTTGTATAGCTCGGTGCAAACCAATGTCTGCATAAACAGGTTGTTGTACAGTCTTCCATGGTTTTGTACAGTCTCGTGG
The DNA here is from genome assembly GCA_020466075.1 of Colletotrichum coccodes. Taxonomy (NCBI): domain Eukaryota; kingdom Fungi; phylum Ascomycota; class Sordariomycetes; order Glomerellales; family Glomerellaceae; genus Colletotrichum; species Colletotrichum coccodes. The sequence goes on from JAIMZG010003127.1 coordinate 2,086, forward strand.
TGATGGTACACAATTTCAACTCTTCCCCTAAGTCCATCACAGTTTTTCCCTGGTGCTCGAAGTACGTTTGAACCGCTCTCTGCATGCTTACAGGAACTCTTTGGCCCATGCATGCCGATCATCCCCTCAATCTCAACCCTTCTTCCCCTCGCCTCCCGAGGCTCTCGAAAAGCCGCTTCACCGCGCGACGGCCTTCTCGACGTAGAACCCCGGGTCCGGCCTCCGCAGCTCACGCAGCTCGGGCTGGGTCATGGCGCGGTCGACCTCGTCGACCTTGACGAGTTCCTTCACCTTGAGGATCATACCGGCGAACTGGGGGCTGACGGGGTGGAAGACGGTCTGGGCGCGGCGGCGCAGGCCGAGAGCCTCGAGGACGCCGCGGGTGCTCTTGGGCAGCCCGATGGCGGAGCGGTGGAGGGTGATGCGGAAGAACGACATGGCGGGCGTCGTGGGGTGTTCGGTTTGGTCAGGTCGTCGGGTGGGAGGGAGTTTGCGCCGCGGCAGCGTTCGTTTGATCTGGCTTCGTCCGTTGGGGGGTCTTGGTGATCGTGTCTACAACGGCATGCTGTTAGCTACTCGGTCCAACGAAGCTTTGGGTGTCAGGAGACATACGATTGAATATCCCGCCAGAGCAGTCCGTTCTTCCGTGCCAATGTTGTAGGGGTAGCTTCTTCAGGGAACCGACCTGCTCGAATGGCTTTCAGACGGGTCTGCGATCGAGGATCCCAAAATTCAATGAGCCTCTGATGGACGGTGGATGGTCCGTGCACACAATCGCGGCGGAAGTTGCCGGGGGAAGGTCGACTTCATCCGTCCAGCTGCTCGGGTTCCACTTTATCGTTCCCCTTGGGAGTGCTAAAAAGGCAGTGAACAAAGTTTGCGTCACTTGAGGGGGAGCTGTTGATTCGACTACCAGGGCAGCGCTATGAAGATGTCACCATATTTTACGTAGTACGGATTTGCGATTTGCCTTCTTGGACGGGCGAGCGAGTTGGCTCTGGTTTTGGTGGCATTCCTAACCAACAAACTCGTCAATGCTCGAGCTACCATTGGAGATGAGACGGTCAAAGGCTTGCGGTTCAGCACAAGTAGTGTCTTCGAGACTGGAAGTTTAGGCTCGGAAATCAACCCATCGTTTCGTCTGTGACTACGGATCAGAGGGACGTCTGCGTACGTTTGCTCGACTCCGAGCGTAATGCTTGCGCAAGGTGATGTATTTTCCACGGTCGAATGCGTGTTGTATTGTACCGGGGACATAATGATTACCAGCAGATGCTTTCAGGACGGCCTGGCTGACGTCCATGGCCCGGGTTAATCGGCTTGCCGGAGCGCTGGATGCTACTTTGTAATCACGGATCCCGCAGGAGTCCCGAACACTCTATTCCCTTCGCAAGATTCGTGCGAGCGGTGCACAGGTATCCAACACTCAAATTCATACAGTACTAAAGTAAATAAAGCATACAAAATTTAAGAGACACCTTTCCCACTTGGTTTACAGTCATGCAAGGGCTTGACAACATCGTCCTGGTTCTCGTAATGCTGCAGGTGCGGCAGATTAAGCAAAGCTGGTGTGAGCTGCAGGATTGATGCACAAGGGTTGAATAATATCATTTAGAGCATACCTGAGAACCTGATGACTTTTGGTATCATTATTGCGCTCTAATCGTCGGTAGCTGGCACGCATCCTTCAGTGTAACATGTGCGCAGCCACGAGGACCAAAAAACGGAAGCAGTGTTCTCAAGACCCCCCCCCTAAACAGTTTACAGAAGTTTCCGCAGAGTGCACTAATTTCCAGGGAATACATTAGTTTTAAAAAGAAGATGGGGCGATGGGGTGGCTGTATGTCTTCTCGTCATTCCCACACTCTTCCCGCTCCCCGCTCGCACGTATCGTCGCTTGAGTAAATACGCGGTCACGGGCAACAAGCGGAACAGTACATTGTTTGGCTAGATATTTCCCCCTTGGAAATCTCACTGTTCAAGGATGACGGCTCATAGAGCAGGCGTTTAAACACCACTGCTGCAACCAGCACAGGCTCTTCTCTGAATCGTTTGGAACCACGCTTACGGACAGCGTGCGTGCATGTGTTCAGTAGACGCGTAGGGATGGGGGCCTGCACTGTTTTCCTGTACTATTCCCAAGAGAAAATCTATCCGGTCGAAGGAATGCAAAAATCCTATCGACCAAGACTCGAATCAAACGGATGCGTTCTGCAGACTCATAACCCCGCCCCCAAGACGGGCTACTTGACCGGGTTAAAACGCGGCTCGCTCGAGAGCCGTAAATTCAGTCTGACAGACGGATTCGGTTTAGGGCCTGGTCTGCCATCTTTTGTGAGAGCAGTAATGTTGAAACCATGCTACCAGCTTGACCAAGGGCACAACCACAAACCGCCGGCGCCCGAACCCGTTTTCAGCGTCCAGCAACTCCCACGCCGCACGTGTTTCAACCAAAACATCCAGCCGATCAAAGTCAACAACCGGCAAAGACGCCATTCTGACGCTTCACCTTGCTATAGAAAGACCGAGCTTTTGCTTCTCGTCCACCGGCAGCTAGCCGCAAGGAACGTTGCAGAGGAGTCCTCGACTGCTCTTTGAGCCATCATGCCTCTCTGAGTCCTCTGGTGCAATTGCCATTCTACTTGAGAGTACACGCCCCACATGAAGCATCGGCCCCTTAACAAAATTCCCTGCTAAACTGAAGACTTGTGATTGACAAGATCCTACTGCGTGGCAAGGACGGGAGGCTAACGAGCTCGGCATCACTGCACATGCCGCCAGCGTCTCCAGCATACGCCGACTTTCCGAATCCTTGGAGTAAGCAAAGATATGCCAAGAAAACATCTCCAACTGAATCGTGAACGAGCTCTCATGCTCCCCGGCCTACCTTGAAGGGGCGTGGAGGCAGATATCTTTAGAGTTGCCGGGTGTTCCTCTTGCGGACCCGACTATCAACTCAGATCCAACGAACCAAACAACCGATCGTGCTTCATTGGTCTATTGTTTGGTTTAAGCTTTTTGCGTAAGTCCATCTGAAAAGAAGGCTTGCAGCGGCCCGCTTTCCTATCCTTGGAGGGGTAGCCGCGGCGGCCGAGAAGCGCAGATACGCCGTTAGTGTCTCAGCTACCCTGACGGCGGGTGTTCGTACAGCTGTCGAATCAAAACCTAGCACGGGACCGGCGCAGGGGGTCACATCACCAACAATGTTTGGACGAGAGACGGGTAAAACCATTAGTATATCCCGGAGGGACTACGCAGCACTACATGTATATAGCTTGTCGTACAAGACGCCATTTAGCACACCATCATCCTTCGCATGACGTTAAAATCATTGACTCCAATTCTATAGCCACATCCCGTGGCAAGCCGTAACCTTCCACCGCTAACTTTGAATCCCTTACATCTGAACCTCCACTCTGCCCTCGGTACCTGGCGGGCCAGAGCCAAGCTGGGGGAGGATGTAGGTAATGTCATCCCACGGGTGACGGTACAGACCAGTACGCAGTCTCTTCTGGTCGAGGTAGTGGGCAATCAGACCGATAGAACGGCCGAGGACGAACAGACCGTTGAGGACACCCATCTTGAGGTAATCCTCGGCCTCTTCGGAAGAGAAGGCACCGCAGTTACGCATGAGGTCAACGAAGCAGACAGCGATGCAACCGTCGACATTGAGAATAAGGTTGTCCTTCTTGGAGGTGGTGACAGTCTCCACAGCCAAGGCGTAGTCGAGCAGCTTGTGACTGGGGAACTTGGCCTTGACGTACTCCTTGACGAGCTCGACACGGAGATCGGGGTTGTTGCGGGACTTGACACGGTGTCCAATACCGGGGATGAGCTTGTTCGCCTTGCGCATGTTGTCGACGAACTCACGGGGGCTCAGACCCTTGTCGAAGGCCTTGGTGAACTCCTCAGCGGCGCCGTCGAGGGCACCACCGAAGCGGGAACCAATCGTCAACAGACCAGCGACGAGCGAGGAGATGAGGTCCTTGCCGGCACGGGTGGTGATGATGGTGTTCATGGCACCGGACACGGCGGGGCCGTGGTCGGCAGTGAGCATGAGAACCATCTCGAGGAACTTGGAGGCGTAGGGAGGCAGGCGACGACGGAACCACAGGAGGGACATGACACCACCGATGCCGATCTCTTCCTTGAAAACGTCCGAGATGGGCATGCCAGCGTACAGGAGCTCCTGGCCACGGTCGTCGGAAATGGTGGAGATGAAGGCAGCGGGCTTACGAATGAGACCGAGCTCCTGGGCCCACGAGTAGTCGATGGGGATCTTGGGAACGACGGGCTCAGGCTGGGGCTTGATGGTGCCGTTCTTGACCAAGCTGTCGTAGAGGGCCTTGAGGACCTGGGGCATGTCCTCGAAGGTCTCGGGGACGTAGAAGCCGGCCTCCTTCATCTTCTCGTTCTTGGTCTTGGCCGTCTCCAGAGTGGAGTTGGCGAAGGCACCGGCGTGACCGAACTGAACCTCGGTCTTGAACATGCTGGCGCAGGTACCAATGGCCCAGGCGACGATGGGCTTAGTGATGACACCGTCCTCGACAGCCTTGATGACCTTGTACTCCTCGACACCACCAACCTCACCGAGCAGGACGAGGATCTTGCAGTCGGGGTCGGCCTGGTATCTGAGCAAGTGGTCGATGAAGGTGGTCCCGGGGTATCTGTCACCACCAATAGCGACACCCTCGTAGACACCGTCGGTGTTGTTGGCGATGATGTTGTTGAGCTCGTTGGACATACCTCCAGATTTGGAGACGTAACCAACGGAACCCTTGCGGTAGAGCTTGGAGGCAACGATGTTATCCATCATACCACCAGTGTTACCGATCTTGAAGCAGCCGGGCTTGATACCACCGACAGTGGCGGGGCCAATGATGGTGACGCCCTTCTGCTTGGCCTTGTGGGCAATCTCACGAGCACGCTGGTCCATCTGTCAGTAACCTGCGGGGGGTTTTGGGCCGAGGGGCAGGACTTACGCGCTCAGGAACACCCTCGGCAATGATGGCGATGGTCTTGATCTGAGGGCACTCCATCAGCTCCATAGTGGAGCTGTAGACACTGCGGGAGGAGGCAAAGTTGACGACAACGTCGACGTCGGGGTGCTTGGCAATGGCCTTGCTGACCTCCTGGTAGACGGGCAGGAGAGTCTCGCTAGTTCCCCAGTACATCTTGCTGACGAACTGGCCACCGAAAGTGTAGATGATGCCGGCAACGGAGGGGGTCTTGCGCTTGCAGATGAAGTCGAAGTCGAGCATGCCCTGGACGGCGCGGGGCTGCAGGCCGTAGACGAAGCATCTGGTCTTGTCGTTGAACAGAGCGTGTTCGGGGAGAGGGCTCAAAGGACGGCTGGGAGCAGAGAAGCGTGTGATGTTGTCGTTGGCAGACAGGCCGCTGGCTGCCTTGGCGCCATTGGAACCGTTAGCGGGGGTGGTGGCCGAAGGCATTGTGAAGTCGAGCTTCTTCGGCGAGGAGGATCTCAACAAGGGAAGAAGAAAAAAAAGTCTGGCGAGGGGTAGCAAGGTCAGCAAGCTTGTCGAGGCAGGCAATGGGACACGCCAGAAACAACTGAAAGATGTCTGCCCGCGAGGTGAAAGTGTCCAGGTAAGGATTGAAAGGTTGAAAGATAGAGGGGGAGCAGGAAGAGGAAGTTTGGTGGAAAACACAAACGAGTCGGAATTGTGGTGGGGAGGAGGTGAGATTTCAGGAGGGACTCGGAGGACGACGTTCGCAGGAAGCTGAAATCGTTGGATCTGCGAGGCTACTGCTCATCGGTAGCTGGGGACACCACCAGACATTAAGTGGATCTTGTAGCTGGCGTAGCCCCAGCTCCTTGGGGATACTTTTTTCTTGGAAACGCGGCCGGGTGTGGAAGTGGAAGTGGTGTGTGCGGAACCTGTTCGGAGGTGGGAATGGACGGCGGCGGTGGAGGGGCAGGATTGACATGGATGACTGGGGTGGGCAGGATTGGATTCGAGGATCGGTATCTGACTACTGACCTGGCAGTGTTGCTATTTGGTTTGGGAAAGCAGCGACGCACAACGGCAAAGTCCAGCTTCTTTCTTTTCTTGTCGAGCAGACGGATGGTTCGTTCGTGATAATGGCGTGGGGGGAGGGGAGGAGTTGGCGAGAGAAAGGAGGGAGGAAAAGAGAGAGTCGAGGGTGCGAGGGTCGGAGAAGAAGAATGGAGGACGACGTCGTAAGTAGTTGAGGACCAGACCGCCAGCAGGGCGTAGGATGGGAAAGGTATTTTTTTGTCCTTCTCCAGCGGGAATCGGCAAGGGAGGAGGGGACAGACAGTGGGAACGACGGGTGTGCAGTGCGTCTTGCGTCTAGGTGTGCGGTTTGTGTGAGGTGATGGTGGGCAGGGATTGTTGGCGTCCCAAGTATCTGAGGGAGGACGAAGTGACAGCGAAAGTCAAATCCGAGTCGAGTCGAGGCCTGGCCCAAGCACTGGCTGCGCCGTCCACGCCGAAAAATGAAAGCCCAATCCCAATCCCAATCTCAATCTCAAGGAATGTCTGGCCTCCAACAATGCCAAACAATGCTTTGCAGCGGCGGGAACAGGGCGGGCAGAATTGGTGAATCGGAGACTGGCACCGACAGACAATCAGACAGGCCCGTTGGCGGTGATGGTGGTGGTGAACAGCTGGGCAGGCAGGGTCGAGGGTCGGGGTCCGGTAGGTACGGGCGATCGGTATGGTCGGTGCTGCGTCGGGTCAGGTACAAGCCGGTAAATTTCTGGCGGCGCAGTGACACGCTCTCACCTAAAAAGTCGGGTGGTTTATTGAGACGTGAGACTTTTGGGTGGTGTGGGAATGGAGGGGAATGGGGCTTGGAGACTTCCGTCATGCGACGGCCGAAAGAGTTGGGGAAGTTCAGGGCCAACGAGGCGATATGATTGGTCGTGTTTTCGTTGAAGTGTTGAATGTCCAGCGGGCAGGGAAGGGGAAAGCAAGGGAAAAGGGAGATGCGATGGGATGGGACGGGCGGGCAGGGCAGCAAGCGAGCGAACAAAACGGCAAAGTACCGGGTGACGCTGGATGGACCCTTGCGCCCCGCTTGTTTCTGGCGGACTCAAGACAGGCGCGCCTGCATCATGATTCGCACCCACCAGCTTAATGGACCCGAACCGGGCACCGAGTGAGACTTGCACAGTGTCCCCGGTGCCGTACGGAGTGGTTTGGTCCAAAATTGGAGCTCAGCTCAGGTCCAGGACCGTGTTTAGAGCACCCAGCACTTGACAGCATGGGCATGAGCATGAGCCATGGGGGTAGCGCCTGTCATGATGAGCATGTACCGGTACCTGGTCTATCCGCAGTCATGTCCGCACCCGTCCGGGCTGCGTACCTGCACAAGCCCTGACTCTTCCCTCACTCTCTCACAGTCTTTTTTTTCCCACTAGGATATGCGGCTGGGAGAGAGAGTGTGTATGTGTGTGAGAGACGAAAGGTGAGAGTGAGACTGAGACTGAGAGGAAGCTCCGACAAAGGTGCACCCAAGTTCCAACACCAGTCCTTGCTGGGGCTGGCGTCGTCTGTGGCCTGAGACTTTCTCGAGGGTTGTCCATTGAGACGAAGGGAAGCAGAAGCGGTCGCTGTCCGCCCGTCGGTCACCGCAATGTTCGGTCTTGCCCTCCCGCGTCGCTCCCCGCCCCGACCAGTCCGAGTTGGGAGCGACCGGACTGGCGCTTGACCGCAACAACAGGTCGGGAGGCGCGTGCCAGGCCAGCCATGGCAAACCTTGAACACCCTAGTTTTATCGCAATCCGACCTACGCTTGCTGAGGTGCATTGCATCCGAGAACGACGACTTTGGTTTGACCGCATCTCTGATCTGTCGTGCCGCCCAATGGCCTCGGACTGGATTGTCAGGGAGGATCGGCATGCGCCAGCTTGGCCGCCAGGCCAGAACACCGACACCGTAATCCATCCGAACACGTCGCAACCACACATTCTAGACACTTGCCCGACGCCAATCCATCGTCTCACTGTGGCATGCTCAGCTGTATGAGTGGGGGCGAGGCGGTCACTAGAATAGCCTCCTTCCCCGTACCGCGCTGCGTTCGATTGGCGTGGTATCCGTCAGCTAACGAGGGATTTTGGGCGTGCCTGTGCGTCTAAGCAAGCATACATGCCGTTTAGCATGATGCGTCAGACGACAAAAGAGGGAAAAGAAGCAGCAGAATCGATACCCGCTCGTGGAATCGAAATCGAAATGCCAAAGAAAAGCCGCAGTGGGACAACGCGGCGATAGTCGTAACTGCGAAGCGCAGCAAAGGAACAACAGCCGAAACAAATGGCAATGGAGTTGAGGCCTGCTGCTGCTCGAGAGTCCTCGACGGGCATACTGTCACCCATGCCCTCGCATGCCCCGAAACCCGGCGTGCCGCATCCACCTCCGCCGGTTCTCGGCCCTCCCCCATCGTCCCTCCGCCGACCACCGGGCATTGCGCACCCTCACTTGAGGCAGGGAAGGACCACCCACCCACCCACACATTTACACTCTTCAGGGCGAATAGGTGCTCTCTCTCCAATCCCCGTGCCGGGCTAGGGGTCGAAGTCCCGTATGACTAGACAGTTCATCGTCTCACTTGAGATGATCGCGACTGTGCTTTTACCCTCCGTCCCAAATCTCATTCCCAGCGCCATGGCTAAGCGCCAACCACGCCCGGCTCCTGGACTGATACCGATCGGGACCTGGCATCCGGGGCACCGTCCGTTGTCCCACGAAGAGATTAAGAAACGTCCGAAGTCCATGTCATCCCGCGGATTTCGAGTCCACCCTAAAACTGTGTCCCCGGAAACCAATCCCCGCGCTGAACGCCGCCGGTGCAAAAGCAATGGTTCCGGGAATAGGTCTGACCCATGTGCCTGATCTCGATCGGACAGAAACAGAAAAGACCCAACCCACGGGAATTAAGGTAGAGAATCATCTGGAAGCAGAGGAAATTTGAGCGACTGTGATGCAAGGCGGCAGCAGCAACAGTCGCAGCTACCGCACAACATCGCACCGCAACGCGATGCAATGTCCCCAAGCGCCATCTTTCTCCCTTTCAGTGTCTCGTTCGGGTGTTCCGCCCAAGAGTCCATCCATAGACCTCAATGCTAGGTCGGGGGTCGGGGTATTGCGGTTTTCGGCGGATATCCTGGCGCGCTGGCATTACGTCGATCCGGCCGGAACAGAGAAATAAAAAAAATTGGTCCAACGCTTTGCTGGCCGTAAAAATGCCGCCGCCCTGTGAAGCCCATATCGCAGCGTCTGCCCATTTCCACGTCCTCGCTCTCCGAGGAAGAGTGAGTGACTTTGAAAAAGGTACGAGGTCCACTTAAACCTCTCAACAACCAGTGCCTGTCTCTTTCTCCCCCAGACAATTTTTTTCTCTCTCGTGTCATTGCTGGCTTGCCCCCTTCCTTCCTATCCATTCCATCCTAACGCGATAGCTTCAGCGAGGTGCAGCCAAACCAAGTAAGTGCCCCAGGTAGAGGTACTTGCCTCCTTCCAAATCCTCCCAATACTGTGTTTCTTTGCTTTTGTCGTGGTGGTCGTGTGCGTATGCGTGTGCGTTTGTTTGCTGGCAGTCGTCGAGGGGCGGCTTCGCAAGCATCAACCATCCCGCATCCCACCCAACTCTCCCTCCCTTCCCCCTCCCCAAAAAAAATACACCGGTCCCCAAAAATACATGCCCGGTCCCCCTCCCCCTTCAGAAAGGGAAAGGAAAAAAAGTTGGTGTGAGATTCTCACAGGCCACCCTCCGGCACGTACCATGTCCGTACACCCCAAAACTTTTTGGCGTGGTCCCTTAGCTCCCTCAAGGTGAATCCACCGGTTTCTGAGCACCCACCCCGGTCGGTACCTGGACGCACTCTGTTGCCCCATGATGTACCTCACCTCCCCTCCACTTCCATTCTTCCCACCGCACCCCTCCCACCTCCCACTCCCAATCCCCCTCCTTGC
>JAIMZG010003183.1:0-13925 GCA_020466075.1 Colletotrichum coccodes
GCCAGTTGGAGCGTGGGATTTTTCCGACAGGAAATGATGAGACGAGACAGGTGGGAATTGGGCCAAGGGAAATCGACGGCGGCCTCACGAGGACAGATGCAGGTGCAGGTGCAGCAATGCAGCAATGCCAGTCGAGAAGGGGAATTGGGAACGTGGCCGGGGGGGGGGGTGGGGGACATGGAGCGACGACGGATGATGACCGCGACTGGGCACGATAATCGAGTGGTGATTTGGTGATTTGGTGATTTGGTGTCGGGATTTATTGGAGAGAGACTGGACAGATTCCGAGAGGGAACAAGGTAAGAATGGCTCCGAGGTGAATCAGCGGTGACCTGCTCGTCATACGTAGTTAGTAGGGCCGACGCATGTCACTTTGATGAGATGAGCTAAGGCAAGGCAAGGGAGTGGAGGGTAGGTAAGACTTACCTTAGCGATTCGAAAGATGCGAGATGGCGCGCGGGATCCGCCCATTTCGTCTTCGGCCCCCGTAGCTTAGCGTTTTCGGGGGTCGTGGCCACCAGCCTTCAACAGATGTTGGCAGTTGCGCTTCACCATCGGAGCCTCGTCAGAGATTCACCGCAAGCGAGACAGGGCGACGAGTGGACACTGGTCAGTCCGACTAAGAGAGAGGGAAAGTGGATTCCGCGAGTCTCAAGGGGGACGACGTGGACGAGATGCAGGTGGTCCCTTTACGCAGATTCAACCACTGGCGAGGCCTGCGATGGTCAACCCACCGGGTGGTGGGGTGTGTCAGCGTGCAAGAGCCAGCCATGCCATGTTCGTCGTGATGGTCGATTGAATTCGATGGACAGGGGCAGGGCACTCGGCGAAGGTTGGGATTGGGGGGAGATACACTGACAGGAGGCGTATCTGTACGTAGCTCCAACCATCCGCGTCGGGGTGTTTGACGGTTATTCATCGCAGAACCAGGAGCCAATGATAACGAGGTGGTGCACAGCGAGAATCCGTCGTCTGAGGTTTGGCACCCCCAGCTAGCTCCGTTTTCGGCGCGAAGCTTGAGTTCCTTGGCGCGGTACCCGAAGAAAGGCGAGAAAGTGCCGTAGGCTCCCGCAACGCTGGCGGGCACTTTCGAGCTCCCCCGAGTATCCAAGTAGCTCTTGACCGTGCGCTTTCCGGGAGTTTCCCGCCAATAACTCCGCTTCGCCCTCGACTTATATGCTGCCTGCACACAGTGTAGCTCGCGCTAGCCGATGGATCTCCCATTTCCCGCGTTGGGCCTGTTCAGTACTTAGCCTGTCGATGATGCTGGCCCTTTTCCTTCAATTCGAGTCCTTTCCTACTGCGTAATTCCTCGACAATGGACTCCATCAGGAAAAGAATGTTCCTTCTTTGCACGGGGATCCCCTGCAAAGCCCTGAACTACAGGCCTGTCCCCGGACTAGCGGTCATTTTTTTGGGGGGGGTCCCACCCATTAACATCTTTCGTACTGAGTTTCCTTCCCAATCCGTCTCACCCCCCGGAGTCAAGCGGGAGAAGGGCAGTCAAAGGAGGGCAGAAAAAAATTAAAAAATTCTCGAAGAAGGGCGGAATCTCCACGCGCCAGCAAACGAAGGGAAAGAAGAAAAAAAAAAAGAGTTGGGACTGACAAGAGAAATGCGATGGGGGCCCAGACCCGGGGACCAGACCGCGTCTGGCTGTTCACCATCGAAGACAAAGTGAAAAACAAAAACAAAAATAAAGAAAATAATGACAGCAAGGTAAGGAGGGAAAAAGGTACGAGGGAATTAAAAACGACGCATCGCAACAAAACCCTATGCGTGCATTTATCCTGCCCTGCCCTGCCACTTGAAATTGTTGCACTTGCATTTGCCGCGAAACTATTTCTTTCTTGCCTGAGCAACAAGAGCGAAGAGGCAGTTCCGCAGCCCGCAGCCTGCAGCGCCTTGCCTGCCAAGACCTTCAAATACCATACTTTGATCTTGCCAAGCAAAGGCATATCCTATTCTCCCCTTTTTGCTTACAATTTCCCTTTCGGCTCAAGATCAGAGCTCGACTCTGCCTCTTTGGCCTTGGCTCGCAATCTGCTTCCTCTTTGCTTCTTGCTCTGCCACTGCCGCTGCCGCTGCCACCGCCGCTGCCACTGCCTCAGACGGACAGACACACCCCGCGCTTTCCCTTCCCCTCTCAGAGGTCCTTCCCGTCTTCCTCGTCCTGCTGTTGTCTCGCAGCAACAGCCGCTGCACGCACGCACGCACGCACACACACACCAAGACCCCGAAAACCACCTTACGCCAATCGCACCTTATTCTGCGCAGTTGTTTCCCTTCCTTCATTGGGAAACCACCCCAGCCCATACAGCGTCCGCCTGACCAACGAGGACAACGCGGATACGCATCGAGAGCATTTCTACCACGAACGACCACGACAGCCGTCTACGGATATCCTTCACACACTTACCCGCCAGGCCTCGCCTCCCCGCTCTCGCTCTCACACACTCTCTCCGTCTCTTTCAATCACCGATTACTCAATCAATCAGTCACCTCTCGCCCTCTTCTTCCCCTCTCAGTCAGACGCCTGTTCGGCCTTCTGCTTTCCCCTTCTGTAGTCTACCTACTGCTGCCACTGTTGGCTGACTGGAGCTGCACCACATATTTCGACCCTCCAACAAACGGAGCACCCACCACACCATATACAACACACCCCCGCAGGGACCACAGACAGACACCTACAGTGCTTACGCCTACACCACCACGCTCTACTACCCACACCTTGCCGCACACTTCCCGCAGCAACGGCAGCACCAGCGAGGCGGTAAAGGGATTTGCCCTTGGAAAAACTGACCAACTGACCTCCGCTTGTCGCGGCCGCTACCTGTCGCCACTCCCACTCCCTCTCCCACCTTTCTGGTTGCCTTTCTTCCCAGGTTTTTACCTCGAGTTACTTGCCAGGCCCCCCCCGGCACATGCTCGAGTACATATCCATCTTGCTCCCTACCGGCTCAGAAAGCAAAAGAGAGAGCGTCCAAGCCCTCAGCCTCCGAAAATCCTGAATTTTCATCCCACCTCTATCCTCGAACCGCCAAGAATAACCCGGAACTTGTTAAAGTTCCCTCTCTGTCCGAGCATCTATCCCAGCGCCTTTCTCGCCTGTTAATCCTTTCTTTTCCCCTCCCTTTCTCCCATCCTTCCCGTCTGTTTTCGCCTTTCCCCTGCGCCACGCTAGGCTCGACGTCATCTGCTCGCCCAATACACACCAATCCTTGTGTCCACGCTCGCCCTTTCCATCTGGGATCTGCACGCCGGATCAGTTCTTGTACCCCCAGGACCCTGAATCATTGCACTACCACGCCTCACATTGAGGCAACGCCCGGCCATCCTATAATCTCCCTCATCTATCCCACTACTACTTCAGATACTGCTCCCTCGACGATGTCAGTTCTGTCTTTATAGCCTCACGGTCCCTAGGGACACGATTTGATCTGCAGCAATTGTCTTTCGAGACGATCTTCAGCTGCACGTCCTCCTGAGGACACCCTCCCAACAACAAATACGCAACAAAACAACAACCATAACAAGGGCCGCTTGCCGCTTGCCGCTTGCCGCTTGCCGCAGGCAGCCTTGCACTTATCACCAGGTCGACTACTGCTTCGGTCAGTTCCTACCAGGTCGACCTTCGATCGGTTGCGCCTGCTAGATAACATCGTTGAACGACTTGGCCTTGAATTACCAACCATTCGCCACACATCCTGAGCCGACAACCCGATATAACCCCTGCATCTACTTTCGACCAACATCATCACTCCACCATGACGCACCGCACAACACACGACGCCGCGACGTCAAACGTCCTGGCCTGGTCCACACATTGCGCCAACATGCCCTCGATGGTAGAAGACGAGTCCGCCGATGTCGACGAGCCACCGGATACGCAGCTTCCCATCTCTCCCATGGGCAGCATGTTCAAGCGGAACCCAATCCGCCGCACTACCCTCGACCACAACGCTTCCCTTCTCACGAAGGCGCTCCACAGCCCTTCGGAGGACGAGGACCCTGAGGCCCGCCCGGGCATGTCATTCTTCGCTCGTCGACGCTCCATGGCCAGCAACATCAGTTTGGCCTCTACCGCCGACCTGACGAGCGACACCGGCTTGACCAGCCCCTCCCGCGCCAACACCCCTAGCCCTCCGCTCCCCGAGATGCGTTTCCTGAACCTCAACGACGAGCCTGCCAAGGAGGCGCCCAAGAAGCGCTGCATTCAGTTTGCCTGCGCTGCGAAGCCCAAGCCTGCCGAGCCCATCCAGGCCCAGCCAATGGTGAAGGCACCTTCTGCCCAGGAGACTCAGCGAAAGCCTTGTATCAAGTTCGCATGCCCTGTTCCCCAGCGTCCTGCTTCTACGCAAAACACGCCGCCCCGGCGGATGGAGATGGCTTCTGCACATATGCAGGCGCCCGCGTTCGACAAGCTAGGATCACCAGCAACACTTCGCAAGGGTCGCTCTTTGGCCAGCCGCTCGAAGTCTCCCAAGCCCTCGCTTGCCCCTCCTCAGTTGGGTATGGATGTGAAGTCACCTACTACAAAGAAGTACATTACCGCGAACGTCAACGACTTGAACAACGAGTCTTCTCATTTCCATGAATTCGCTAGCGATATTCCCCGCGAGGATGATTGGATCCGCCAAGCCTTTTCTTCCCAGGGACGCCGCATCACTATTGACGACACTCTCATGAAAGAAAACGCCATTCGCAAGCTGGCGACTGAGGCGGAAGAGGAAGCCGAGCAAGAGGAGGAAGACTTGGCCACCGCCCTCGAAGATGACGAGGATCTTGACAACTTGGACGACGCCGACGATGTTGATGACGAGGACCAGGAAGACGAAGACGAAGACGACGAGGATGAGGATGAGGATGGATCTGACGAGGATGACGACTCTGACGGCTACAAGACGGATGAGGAAACTGGCTTCGCCGACTCCGACGAAGAGGAGGAGGAAGACGAAGATCTCCGCTTATGGACACCGGGTCGCTCTACCGTTCAGAACACCGACAGCACGCCCATTGCTCGTCGACCATCCTTGCCTGAGCAGCTTTCGGATTCCTCCATTGCCTCTCGGAGTAGCCTCCGTGCCCGGCGTGGCCGGGCTCAGCGCATCAAGATTCGTCCTGGCACACCCGAGCTTCCTGACAGTACCGACTTCGTTTGCGGCACCCTCGACGAGGACCGTCCCATGGAAGACGCCTACATGTCTTGCCTGGCGGCTCGCAGGCGTGAGAAGCTTCAGCTCATCCCGCAGGACATTGACCCCAGCTTCCCGGCCTCTGACCCGGAAGACGAGGGTGAGGAGGAGATCTATAACCCTGTCCATCACAGTAGCGACGACGAAATGCTCTTCCACGGAAAGATGGACGATTTGCACCATGCAAACGATAGAAGCCGCCGTCGCAAGAAGGCAGAGCACACTTCTCCCAAGCGCTTTCACTCTCCTCCCCCCTGAAGCGCCGTGCTTCTCCCGCACCCAAGGCCCGTGGCCGTTCGCCTCGTCGCCTCTTCGATGGTCCTTCGCCTCGTCGTCTGAGGTCGCCCGTACCCCAGATGCTCAGATCTCCTCCCGCATCCCCTCGCAACGGCCACGGCGCCATCGCGTTCAAGACTTTGGCTTCTCGCCCCGGCCTCACCGTCACCAAATCTCTCCCTCGCCCTCCTTCCATGTTCCCCCACATGGCCAAGGGCCGCCGCTCCAAGGCTCCCGCCAACGACATCCACATTCGTGGCGCCATTGACATCGTCAAGGGTCTGGAGCGGAAGCGACAGCGCCGCAAGGAGAAGTTTTACCAGAAGCACTGCAACCGCGCTCGTAAGGGACAAGTCCCCGAGCGTAAGCCACAGCGTGGCCTCGGCTGTGAGCGTATGCGAGAGTTGGGCTTGCTTATGGCCGGCAAGATCGACCAGGGTAACTACGTCCTCTCCGTCTAAGAGGATTTTCTGTATTCGCACATTTGGATGGAGTTTTGATTTGCATTCATAGCGAGACTAGAGCTGTTTCGCAAGGCGTTAGGTATTGAAAGGTGCATGGCAGCATGGTGGGACTCATGACACGTATGATACTATTTCATCGTCCTTTTGGATTGCACACATTTTCTTCTTTTCTAACGGTAGTAAACCTCGATGGACGAGGACTCCGTGCTCTTTCGCTTCCTTTTTTTCTATTTGTTCTGGGAGACCAGCGGCGTCTGGACTGGAGCACGAATACCCCCTGGAATAGCGTGTACGAAGGCTTGTATGGTTGTTGAGCGAACACATAGCATTAGGAAGCCTGATCAACTGCATTCCTGCGAGATATCGCAGACCTCCCACATATTTATTGTTCCTCCCGCAATGTGATCACTCGTGGAGACGACAACCGTCCTCAGGTTAGCTAGGAACGACTTTATCTGTTCAAGCTATCGCGGTTAGTCCGTGGCGTGGTCGTTTGCGGAGTTGATGGGCTCAGAACATGGCATACCTGGCATAGAGTTAGTTCAATGGATGAAGCGGTATTCTGAGTAGGTGCCAACGCGTTGGGAGTAGGCGATGAAGACGTCAATACAACCAACGTGTTCTTTCAGCTGCACTATGAACGCAGGTATCCAAGGCAACATGGGACAAAGCTGAACTTCACAATGCACTCGCCTGACGCTGCCATCAGAGCTTTCTGTCGAGTCCTGTCTAGAAAGGGTTCAAAGTGAGTTTCGCTCCGACGCACCAGCACTCCGAGGTCCAGCGAGGACTTGCACCATCTCTCTCCTCACACGTTTGACAGAGTGCAGATTGTGGAGCGTCTCCGATAAGTGGCGGCCCCAATATTAAGGCACCACCACCTTGGGCACCTCAGCATCTCGTAACAGCGGCAGCAGCAGCACCCAGCGCCCCAGTCAAAACAGCAAAGCAAAGCAAAGCACAGCACAGCATAGCACAGCACGCACCGCGCTCAACCTCTGTTAGCCCGGCCCAGCCCAAGTCCAGTCCAGACCCAGCAGTCAGGACCCTCCTCACCTTGTTGCACGCCTCGTCTCTTGGGAGCAAAAGTCCGATCCACGAAACTCCCCGATCTCAACCTGCCCACTCCACCGCCATCGACGAACCACCCTCACGATACAAACAACAATCTCTCTCCTTTCCCGTTCAAGATGTGGATTGTTGACTGGTGTATGTACCTGACTTTTGTCGCCCTCCCTCTGGCTTAGATACCCTCCTCTAGCCGTAGCCGTCATCTGCGCACCTCCGCCGGCCTCCGCAGCGTGTGGCCGAGCATTCATCCCTGATTGAACGATGATGGACTGACTGGTGTTCTCTCAATAGTCTACAACGTTCTCTCGAGCCTCGGCCTGCTCAACAAGCATGCCAAGCTCCTCTTTCTCGGCCTCGACAATGCCGGCAAGACGACCCTGCTGCACATGCTGAAGGTACGATGCCTCTGGACACCCAGCTGCTGCACCCTATTGATACATCGAGACCGCCGGACGCCGGATGCGCCAATACGGGGGCATTCTTGGACGGCGATATCCTCGAAAGGAAACCCAGCTGACATATGCAATAGAACGACCGTGTCGCCATTCTCCAGCCTACTCTCCATCCTAGTGAGTACATCTGTTCCCTCAGGCGCACGACGGCATCGGCCCTGCGCACGTGTCCAGTAGCTGACCACCCTGGTAGCCTCCGAAGAGCTTGCCATCGGCAACGTGCGCTTCACCACCTTCGACCTCGGCGGTCACCAGCAGGCCCGCCGCCTCTGGAAGGACTACTTCCCCGAAGTCAACGGCATCGTCTTCCTCGTCGACGCCAAGGACCACGAGCGATTTGCCGAGGCCAAGGCCGAGCTCGACGCCCTCCTGTCCATGGAGGAGCTTGCCAAGGTCCCCTTTGTTATTCTCGGCAACAAGATTGACCACCCCGACGCCATCTCCGAGGAGGAGCTGCGTCACCAGCTCGGCATGTACCAGACGACCGGCAAGGGCAAGGTGCCTCTGGAGGGAATCCGGCCGATCGAGGTCTTTATGTGCTCGGTTGTCCTGAGACAAGGTGCGTAATTTTCGTGTGCGTGTCGCAGCAAGCAGGACCTAGCGACTAACAGAGGATAGGTTACGGTGACGGCATCCGGTGGCTCTCTCAGTACGTCTAAGTATAGACCGATAGCTCGGGGAGGAGCTTCCGGGGGTTGTTTATGGCGGGCGGAGCACACATGGACGACCGGCAAGAATAGCAAAAGGGAATCGTCGGCACGGGAACGAGATCATGGTGCCACGTCTACGAAAGCTCGGTTCAAACTGCGCAAGGGTAACAAGGCCTCACACTCGAAGCTGATACCCTTGGGGAAACGGGGAAGAAAGTGCGTAATGGACTGAGTTGCTGCTACTGGGCTCTGCGTTGGTCCACAGGAGGGGAGAAAGTCCTCTGTTTTGCCCCATCTCGGCCGGTTAGTACAGGCACTCTGTACAGTCAGTCAGTCAGTCAGTCAGTCAGTCAGCCAGCCAACCAGCCAGCCAGCCAGTCAAGTCAGTCAGTGCACAGTCAGGCATCCGGCTGGTCAAAATCGAGGTTGTCTGTACGCTTGATCGGCTAGAACACTCTATTGGGCCCGGGGATGTGGAATATGGTTATTTGCGTGTTTCAATCGTTAGCCTGTTCTACGTAGTTACCGTTGCATCAACACATCAACATCAACATCAACGATATCGCGTACTACGGAGCATGAAGCCCAGGACGTAATGCCAGCTCGACAATCCCGCCAAGACCGCCTCACATCGTTGTAGTATCGAGCGATTCCTAGCGGGGTCGGGATGGTGATGTAACCGAGGCCACCGTGTCAAAGTCCTGAAGG
The DNA here is from genome assembly GCA_020466075.1 of Colletotrichum coccodes. NCBI lineage: Eukaryota > Fungi > Ascomycota > Sordariomycetes > Glomerellales > Glomerellaceae > Colletotrichum > Colletotrichum coccodes. Next base: position 8,817 of record JAIMZG010003183.1, read on the forward strand.
TTTGAGGCGGGAAGCTGGTGATACGTCAGTGTAGTGGAGCATGGCACTTTAGCATTTCACAAGCCACAAATCCACGGCTCACTGTAAAGACTCATCCCCAAGATGTGTCTGACGTCTCGATGAATCAATCCAAATCGAACAAGAAAACATCCTGCCGCTCATGGCTACGCAAAACGCCCCGCTCAGCCTCGTTGATCAACGTGAGGACCCGCCTTTCGACTAACCTTACGCCCCGACGACCTGGGCAACTTCGCACTTTATCTTGATGTCGATCTAAGGACACTCCGGGCCAACCACCGATGAATGATTGCGGCGCAGGTGACATTTCAAGAGGATTCCGGAGTGGCGGAACGGGCAGAGACGGGCGGCGTCGGTCAAGGGGGATTGGGCGATGGGGGCACGGGGGGGTTTTCGGAGGGAGGGCGCTGGAAGTGGTCCTACGCGTGGTTGGCATGAGGTAATCTACCTCGAGTCGCCGCCGAGGCTTATCGTTTGGTGTCCTCTTCCCTTCCTTTGCTGACCTTACGTGAGACAAGCTCGATGTCTTGTCACCGACCGCTGCCTGTCGTCTGCGTCTTCGTCTTCAGCTGGCTTGTTGTCTGGCGAGGTACAACCGGAGCTACAGGCGGGCGGTCCTCGTGTTAATTGCGCTGTGTAATTCGCCTTCTTCGTACAGCATCCCGCTAGACTGCCCATTTCAGGCACGACATCCACTGAAGAAAACGCCCCCTTGTCTACCTGTGAACAGTTCGTCAGCGAGCGAAGCCAATAGTGCCACTGCAACCGCCAACCAGGGGCGGCGGCGGTCTTCTCCCTGAGCGTAACCACCGAGTCCCCAATTTCCTCCACCCGCCCCCCAACGAAATCCATTCCGAGCTACTGCCGACGTCATCCGACCGGTGGCATCACAGGCGCGCGTTGCATTCCCTAGGGAGGAGTGCCTGCCATCTTGAAGTGAGGAAGGCTTCCGGTCAGAGTGACAAGCGAGCTCCCAACAAACAGCGAGATAGTTGAAACATCTGCAAAAATCACCCACGTCCATCAGCAGATGCCAGATTCTATCTACTGCTTACATACTCACGTACCTGTTCGCACGACACCCGACACACACTCGCACTCGCTCACCCACTCATACACTCACGCACACGCCACCGGCACCCGTTTCCCCCCGGGCATCTTGCTTCTCCTGGGGCGTCGGCAAACCATCTTCGTGTCTCTACGGCGCGTGTATCTACAACTTTGACCCTACTGGCTTATTGCGATGTCATGCGCCTAGACCCGAAAGACGACGCAGCCCGCAGACATGGCTGAGCACCAACCCAGAGTTTCGTTTGCCCCGAGCAGCGGCAGCAACACAGACATCTATGGCTTCCCACCCGAGAACTTTAGCACAGACGGCCTGCCCGACTTCGACACGAAGTTCCTCGACGACGCCGACCTCGCCGCCTTCGTCCAGGCCCTCCAGGCGCCGGACCCGCTGCAGTCCCCGGACGAGACGACGTCGCTGCGATCCCCCGGCCTGAGGAGCAACAGCTCGCTCGACATCACGAAGCGGGGGTCCGTCTACGAGGATGAGAGGGATGATCCACAGGCCGTCGCCGCGGCGGCGGCTGCTGCTGCCGGCGACGTCACGGCGCCCGGTCCAGGACTGAACTATTCCTTTAGCAACGGCGGCTCGCATAACGGCTTGGCGACCCAGCCCAACATGTTCATCACGGCGCAGAACGACTGGGCGCCCGTCAACCAAAAGATATTCAAGAGGGGGTCGCGGAGGCGGAGGAACAGGGCCAAGGGCGCCGCCGAGGCGCTCCTCGGGACGCGGACCAAGGACGAGACGCGTGAGGGCATATTCTATGCCCTACTGAAGTGGCCGATGCTATTCTTCGTGGGGGCGTGGCTCGCGGGTCTTGCCATGACGTACCTCTACACGCGGCTGTACATCTGGGTGTACGAGCACTTCGTGACCTGGCGCGGCACGCGGGAGAGGCTGAGGCGGAGCATGCGCCGGACAAACAACTACCGGGACTGGGTCGTGGCGGCCAAGGAGCTGGACAGCTACCTCGACCGGCAGCGATGGAAGGAGGAGAACGACTTTGCGTACTACGACTCCAAGACGGTCAAGCGGGTGTGGGAGCAGATGCGCAAGTGCAGGCAGAGGGCCGAGGCTCAGGAGAGTGGGGATGCCGACGACGAGGGTCAGAGCAAGGCGCGGGCCAAGCCTGCTGTTGAGGAGCTCCATGCCTTGCTTTCGGCTTGCGTGAAGAGCAACTTTGTCGGTGTTGAGAACCCCCGGCTGTACAGTCAGACGTATTACGGCACCAAGAACCTGGTCCAGAACTTCATTGACGAAGGTATGTTGTCCTTGTCTTCGACGTGTAGAAGCGGCCCAACTGACGGCACCAGTGGAGAGAAGCATCAAGTTTGTCCTCAACACGAAGCAGTTGTCGATGGATGAAAAGCGGTCCATCTTCAAAGGCATGCATACCAACTATGGACGAACGGCTCTCTGCCTTTCGGGCGGTGCGTCGTTCGCATATTACCACTTCGGCGTCATCAAGGCTCTCCTCGAGGCAGACCTGCTTCCGGATGTAATCACCGGGACCAGTGGCGGTGCGTTGGTCGCAGCTCTGGTCGCGACCCGCACAAACGACGAGCTGAAGCAGCTGCTCGTCCCAGCACTCGCCCACCGCATCACGGCCTGTCGGGAGAGTTTCTGGACGTGGATCCCCCGCTGGTGGAAGACGGCGCCCGATTCGACTCCGTCGACTGGGCTAAACAGTGCAGCTGGTGGACTCGGGGGTCGATGACCTTCCGAGAGGCGTACGAGCGGACAGGTCGTATCCTGAACGTGTCCTGCGTCCCGGCCGACCCGCACTCGCCCACCATTTTGTGCAACTACCTCACCAGCCCCGACTGTGTCATCTGGTCGGCTGTGCTCGCGTCCGCCGCAGTCCCAGGCATCCTCAACCCCGTCGTGTTGATGATGAAGCAGCGCGACGGGACACTGATCCCCTACTCTTTCGGTCATAAGTGGAAGGACGGCAGCTTGCGGACCGACATCCCGATCAAGGCCCTCAACCTGCACTTCAACGTCAACTTCACCATTGTCAGCCAGGTCAACCCGCACATCAACCTCTTCTTCTTCTCCTCCCGCGGATCCGTCGGGCACCCCGTCACGCACCGCAAGGGCAAGGGCTGGCGCGGCGGTTATGTCATGTCGGCGGTGGAGCACTATCTCAAGCTCGACATGACGAAGTGGCTCAAGTTCATCCGGCACGCCGAGCTGCTCCCTCGCCCGCTGGGCCAGGACTGGTCGCAGCTGTTTCTGCAGACGTTTAGCGGTACGATCACCATCTGGCCCAAGACGGTGCCGTCCGATTTCTACCACATCCTCTCGGATCCGGACCCGCCGCGGCTGGCGCGCATGATCCACGAGGGTCAGCAGCGTGGGTACCCGATCCTGAAGTTCGTGGGCAACAGGCTCAAAGTGGAGAGGCTCATCGAGCAGGGGCGAAGGGAGACGCGACCGTGGATCAGGAGGGGGAGCATCGAGACGATTCTCAGCGAGGATGACCTTAGGAGTCTGCTCATCTCGGGGAATACAGACCTTGAGGACGAGACGACGGACGCGGAAGGAGAGACGTTTCTGGAGAACGAGGAGAATGAGGAGGCTATCATTGACGAGGAGGACGAGGACGAGGAGGGGAGGTACGGAAATGGGGTGAAGACGGAATAGAGATCTATAGAGGCAGTGGGTAGTGAGATGGTGTACGTTTTGGGATGTAGCATAGCTTGGCGTTTTGATATACCTGACGAAATACTACATCTTGGGCCGTAGTCACTCCCACCGCGCCGGGATAATGGAATGTCACGAGGCTCCGCCGAGGGGGCGAAGGACAGTCACGGGTGGTGTATAACGCTTGCACGCGGGCTGAGAAACGTTTGGTTCCCCGCGCGTGTGCGCTTGGGTGAGTCCTCAGCCCATTCGATGCCAGTGACGAGAATTTTCGAGGCAGTGTTTGTTAAAGCCGAAGGCGTGTAGCGTTGGCTAGAAGAACGCACATGCTCCTGCTTTCGGGGTCCTTTCGAAGGGCCGCTTCTTTTTGCCCTTTGCGTCAGGCAGTACCGCGACAGCCCCGTCATGGTCACATGGACGGATCTGCCAGGCAGTTGAAGCCACAACGGGAGGATGATTTATAGGCCAAGAAGAGTTAGACCGGGCATTCCAAACTTGTGAAGATCGGAGACCCGACATGGCCGTCGGTTCTGAAGGTTAAACGTTGGAGAGCTGGCGTGAAGAGCGACGCTCTCCCGACGCTATCGGAAGCCCAGCGCGAGCCATCTGCAAGCCGGCCGTTATGTTCGTACGGCGGCATATCCGGACAAGCGACGGCGAAATGGCCGCTTCGGCGGCTCGACGGGTGGACGGGTACCTGGAGGATAAGCAACGGTGGGGCCGCCGGGCCTACCTTGCCTAAGCTGACACGGTACGTAGACACGGGGAAAGGAAGGCTCAAACCGCCACCAGAGCGCAAAAGTCCAAGTTGGGGAAGGACAGATAATCCATTTGCCGTGTTGAAGGCGAACACTGTTAAAGAGCGACAAGGTTTGTAAGGTGCTCTTAGAGCGGGTGTGTGGGGCGTCGAGGGGGACCGCACTGACTGGACAGCACAGTGGTGTAGGTACCTGACCCCTGCTCACGCTCCCGGAAACTACCAGCGCAAGCCACAGCACCAGTTTATTTCGAGGCCACGATTGTCAAAAGAAAGCGGCCGAGCCCAGCCAGCAGCTCTTACGGACACTTCACCTCCAAGTCCAGTCCCCCTCCACAACCCCCCAAGTTCTGATCTGGAAACAACACAAACCAGCAGACGGAGAGAGTAGAGATCTTCCTCACGGTTCTTTACTTGTGTTTATTCCATTCTTCTCTTTCTTCTTGGTCTCGCCAGGCTCCCCCCTAGTGTAAGCCGCGACAACTCGCTCTTTTTTAAACCTTTTTGTTCCACGGGCTCCAAGGTAGCGAGCGACGTGTCCGGTTCCCGCGCGTGCGCAGCAGACTCGAGAACCTCGACTTTCGGCTTCGACTTCCCTCCCCCCCCCCCCCCCCCC
>JAIMZG010003184.1:0-11649 GCA_020466075.1 Colletotrichum coccodes
CGTGGATGTAGTACTGGTAAGAGCCGACGGGGTTGCTGAAGGACCACTTGTCGAGGTCGGTGGATGCCGTCATGTCGTTGAAGCGACCATCCCAGAGGATCTCGCACTGGGCGCGGGTGGCCAGCAGAGCCGCGCTGGCGATGCTCCAGGTGAACTTCATTTTTCTTTTTGGTGATGGAAGACTTGTGGTGTGGTATGTTCGTGTAAGTGAGCGTGTGCCTAAGACCGACCGAGCGGCTTGGAGAAAGCTTGAATTCAAGGGTTTGAACGAATGAAAGGTCTTGAAAAGAGAATGAGAGGACGCAGGTCGCAGCAATCGATGCCTTGGCCTTGCTTCAGAAGTTCAGTGTACGACAGAGAGAATGTAGCTAAGCTCACAAGCCAAGGGGAGAGAAGGGGTTGGCACCCGCCTGGTGACCCAGCTTCTTTATGTACAGTCCTCGAGGGCATGGGACGAACGACACATGGATTCCATCCTCGCTCCGCGGGTTCCTGGAAAGGAGATGTCCCCACAGGCCTAGCTGCGAGGAATAGAGTAGAAGGCTCCTTTGGGGAAACAGGCCTGCAGAGGGTACTTTGTTTCACGGCAAGGTTTCCCGGTTCAGCGTGTTGACAGAGGCGTGCCATTTGCGAGCTCTCTTCTCGTGAGAGGAGGGGGGGAAGCCGTGTCACCGTGAGCGTTAGATTGCAGAGCGGTCCCTGACTTCAGGTGAGGCCATGGGATTGATGAGGCCACGCCATATTGGTACATATGCGGGCTGCAGGTTCAAGGTTGCGGCGGCAAGGGAAAAGCATCGCAACGGCGGAGACTGCAGTGAAAGGAGTCAGGTCGTCAGGCAAAGTCAGGAAACGGGACCGGGGCCTGGGCTCGATTCATCGAAAGGGAGAGTGGAATGCCGGAAAACCGGGGTGGGAGAGCGGACCAACAGAGCGAAAGAGAAATGAACAGGGCGGCTTGTGGGCGCTTGATGTTAATGAAGGTGAGTCCACATCTCGTTTGCATCTTGTATGGATGAAAATGCAGGGGGGGTGGTCGAAAAATCGGCCACACACGCCAGAGTCGACGAGAGGAGGCGCCCGGGCGAAGCTTTTCGCTTCTGGGAAATTTCGCCAGGGGCTCGAGGCGGGTCCGCCAGGCCTGATCGGGACAGACTCCCAAACAAGCAAACGCCCCTTTTCGGCACGACCGGGAACACCCTTACTGGGCGTCGACGGTCACGGCGCGAGTTCGTCCCAAGGGTCACAATTCCAAGTGTCGAACAAGCCACTGTGGGCGAAGAACGTGGCGGTGAGATTGGTATCGATGACGTGACACGTTATAGTCGAGATTGTGGTATTGTCTTTCAATCATTGTTATCGCTTAAGAAATGAGGCGGGAGATCGCCTGCCGAGACAAGCATATCCGGACCCGAGACTCCGGGATTTCCACACCACGCCCCGGCTTTAGAGCGGGGGGGGGCGCTTCGGATCAGCTCCGACACAGATACAAAGACCACCCACCAAGAACAAGGGGGGGAAAGACTTCGGCGTCTGTGTTTGTGTGGCTTGATGAGTCGCATTTCTATTGCATGCAATGTTGTCAACTCTCTTCCCGGTTGCAAACCTTCAACCGCCTCCTATACTGGCTCTATGACCGAAGGAATTCGCAAACGCTCTTCCCCCATCGCGATGCCCCCTTGTATACCCACATGCCAGGCGCGTTGCCGCTCTTCAGCCCCTCTATGGCGTCTGCCAGCTGAGGTCCGAACCCCTCTTCTTTGACGTCTTCTATCGGCGTGAGATATGTCTTGAAAGAGAAGAGAATCGCGCCAGTCTTGGGAAGTCTTGTCAAGGTCTGCAACTCTTGCCGCAAGCGAGCCTACAACCGTGTTAGCAATTTGTCGCGGTCATGACCATCAGCAAACAATGTCGAAGCAGAATTCTTACCTTGCTAATGTCAACACTCTCGTTCTCCCCCGTCTTGTCTCCGTCATAGATGTGCATGTCACTCGGGCTGAACAGTTTGTTGTGTGTCGATACGGACCACTGCATCGTCCATTAGCATGTTGCTTCAGCCAAAAACGGACCCAAAAACGGCTCAACGTACATTCATTCGCTTCACACTTTTCCCCACCTGTAGTCGACTGAAGAAGCGTTCCATGCTTGCCCCTATCTTCTCATACGACGGCACTGGCGTGTGGACGTCCTTCATCAGCTTCCCCAGCTTATCTGAAGGATCAAATCCGGCCGGGTGACAGCAGACAAACGCGACTGCGCGGTGACCTTCAGAAGTCTCCACCAGCAGAAACATGTCGTCTTCTACCGTCTCTCCGAGCGCTTGGAGGGCAGCAACTGGGTCTCCGGGTGGCGTCAGAGGTAGTGAGACGTCGGTGACATGATTCCGAAACACCGTTCTGTCCTCGGAAAGGGAGAACATGGTCGGATACCGCTTTGGCAGGAAGTCGGACAGCAGAAAAGTCCAAGTCTCGTGGAGGGCCGGGATTCCTTCCGGTACCGCGCCAGCGACCCTTGGCGTGTTCTCCTTCAAGATCTGTCGACGTCTGGTGACCCGGTCCAAGTAGTTGTTATCTATGATGATGAGATCCTCCGGTGGGCTTGCTTGAATGGCTACGACGGCGTTCTGTCAGTTTACATACGTAAGCCTCTTCACAGGTTTCAGCTTACCCATCGTGATATGATACACTGGCTTAAATGGTCGGTGTTTGGCTGGGCCGTTATGGCGCCAATCAAAATCTTTCAATGGCTCAATTTCGACTTGCTGCTGCTTCTTTTGAATGACTGTCGGCGAAGAAGTCCCCTGTGATCCTCATAAGGCGGATGAAGTAAATGGTAAAGGCGAATCGACTGACCTTTGGAGTGTATCGCCACTTCCATATCCACGCGGAAAATAGAACGAGAGCCACGGCCAAAGCTGAGATAAGGTACATGGCTAAATCTCTAATTACTGTCTTTTTTTCTTTTTTTCTTCTTTTTTGGTTATGCACAGGTTCAAGAGATGAGATGAGATGAGACGCTTCGGCTAGAAACAAGTTGGCGACGTGACTCAAGTCGATGGCTGGCTTCAATAAGGCGAGGGTTCCTGATATAGGACTCCCAGCCAAGCCAGACCGTTATCGGCCCAGCCGGTCGGCTCCTACGCCTATCTTCCAAGCGTCCAGCTCCCCTACCAAAACATAGAAATGACAGTTTGAGTGACGATACCTTATTTGGGCAATAAATTGAGACCACCAGCGATCCGTTGAATCGATTGGTCCATCAACTGACGAGATACGATATGGTCAGGCAGTAAAAAGAGACCCATACCGACGCACCATCCACTTGAACCACAAGACTGGAAACATGTTCAGCGTAAATAGCGTATCCATGGTCCCGCACGGCACATGCGCACACGGGAGATCTCTTGCGCGGGGCAAGCTTGGGCATGGCGCGTTGGAGCTGGGCGTTTTCCCCGCACGCCGCGCTGACCATCAGCGATGATGACTTCGGATACGCCTCATGATGCCGACGTGGATTTGCGGCCCCGGACTTCTAAGTGCTTTGTACGTAATGGGGTTAGCAGTTGTGGGCGTTAAGTTTCATTGCGTCACGCTGCTTCACCTGATAGGATGTAGTTTTATTGACATGGACATTGGATTAGTTGGGTTCTATGAGAAACTCTAGCGCTAATGGTCAACGAAGAGGCAGAGACGACAGAGCTATGCTCTCGTCCGACAGCAAGCACCATGACGCATAATGGGCTCACCTGCGGATCGGCCGTATGATGTCTTGTTGCACCTGCCTGAGTACACTGCATGCTTTGTGTCTTGTCGCGATTTCAGCCGAATAAGTAACACTTTATGATGAGGATGATGTTGGTTTCCGACGTCATACACGCGACTCAAGACTTGAAGCTTCACGATGTATCACAGGAGATCGAGTCACCGGCGCATCCAACGTCCCCCGCAGTCGGAGTTGCGAGCCCGATAGAAGATAAGATAACGCAGATAAGATATGGTTTGTCAACGAAACAGCTGACTCAGCGTGGCCCCGCTTAAGACCTTACATAAACAGAAGCTTATCACTTCAGCTACGTAATCACACCAGCTCTTGCAAGGGTGAGCTCCTCATTCGACTCCACGCTCTCATCATCATCCATGTCATTGACCAGTTACAACGCCGAACTCGCGACCGAAGGGAACCGACCATTGCCCGTGTGTCCCATCCAGATAACACTGAGCTCGCAGTCGGACGGCGATGTCTGCACTCTAGCTTTGAAACGTCGGCCGATAATCCGACCGGAGCATCTGCCACCTTCTTCATTCGGCAAAGGACCAGGCCAAGCAACTTCATCCTTCGGCGTTTAATTCCATGTTTAAAATTCATCTTCGTCCCAGAACCTGCTTTCCTGGCCTCTCCGTTCCCAATTCAATTGACCAACACTGAACCGTTGCCAACATGGAGTCGGAGAAGAACGGCCTGTTGCTGCCGTACAGCGCCGCCGCCGCCTCGCCGGCTACAGGCCCACGCCGCTCATCGCACCGCCAAAAGCGGTGGTTGCGACCTAGCCGCAGCATGAAGCTCATCGTTGGATGTCTCGCATTCATTGCTTTTGCTCAATGGAAGCAGCTTTCGCTACTACTCACTCGAGAGCCCTCAAGCAACTTGTCCGCGGACCGTTTGCAGCAAGATTTGGCAACTTGCGCCAAGCTGCGACACAAGCCACAAGACCCTATTGGTCTTGGTCGCGAGAAGAACGCCCGTTACGTTGACGGTCAGCGTCCGACACTTATAAGAAATGCCACGATTTGGGTCGGCGAGGCTGCCGAGGGAACTTCTCCGGAAGACGCCCGCGCCGGCAAGGGATACTCGTGGGTCACCGCCGACGTCCTCATCGATTACGGCCTGATCCAAAAGGTCGAGGCCGATATCTCCCTTGGCTCTCTTCCAAAGGACACTCAGATCTGGGATGCAAAGGGCCGCCAGCTGACCAGCGGCATCATCGACATGCACTCCCACGCTGGTGTTGACGCTCTGCCCGAGCTCAACGGCAACCAGGATGTCAACGAGCTTGCCGACGATATCACCCCGTACGTCCGCTCCATCGATGGCCTTAATCCCCTCGACCCGCAGATACAGGTCATCAAGTCTGGCGGCGTCACCACATCGCTAGTCCTGCCGGGCTCTGGCAACAACATCGGAGGCGAGGCCTATGTTATCAAGCATGCCGTTGGCAAGGCCGACGGCCGTACGGAGTTTTCGGCCGAGGACATGCTGGCTGACCCCGACCGCAACTGGCGCTACATGAAAATGGCATGCGGAGAGAACGCGAAGCGCGTGTACGGAAAGATTGGCCACAGCCCCTTCTCTCGTCTTGGTGAGAGTTGGGAGTTCCGCCATGCGTTCGAGCAAGCCGCGAAGCTTGTGCGAGACCAGGACGATTGGTGCGAGGCGGCTGATAAGTTTGGAATCGAGAGCCAGACCTCGTACTTGCCGCAGGACCTCAAGTGGGAGAGTCTCAGTGCTGCGTTGCGCGGCCAAGTGCACATCAACACTCATTGCTACACGATACCTGACCTGGAGGCATTCGTCGACCACACCAACGAGTTCAAGTTCCCTGTGCGCGCGTTCCACCACGCTCACCAGACCTTCCTGGTTCCTGAGGTATGTTTCCATATTATTTGATTTCAGCCGGGTTAATGGCTGACTTAGCCTGTAGATCTTGAAGCGAGTCTGGGGAGGCCGCCCGCCTGCCTCTGCGCTGTTCGCCGACAACATGTACTACAAGTCTGAATCGTATGTTGGCTCGGAGTACGCTGGAAAGATCCTCTGGGAGAACGGCCTCACTCCCGTCTATGTCAGCGACAACCCTGTTCTGAACGCCCAGCATGTCCTTTTCGAGGCTGCCAAGGCCTACAGATACGGTCTCCCTTACCATGTCGCCCTATCCAGTGTGACATCTGCGCCTGCCGAACTGCTGGGTCTCGGCCAGCGCATCGGCAAGATCAAGCCCGGATTCGACGCCGACATTGCTGTTTGGGACAGCGATCCTCTCAGCGTCGGCGCGGCACCTGTGCAAGTCTGGATCGACGGAGCTGCCCAGTTCTCCGACCCCTTTGAGCTCAAGAAGCCGCTTGCCGGACCTATCTCCCCTGACGCGAAGCTCGCAAACATTACCGAGGAGACCACAGATTTGAAGGAAGTGGTTTTCACCGGGGTCTCCAACGTTTGGCTCTCCGGCGAGGATGTTAGCTCAGCTGTTGACGAGACTGTCAACGTTGTCTTCTCCAACGGCGCCATCAAGTGTATTGGCGCCTGTGCCGAAGAGGTCGCTGCAGCCAAGTCTTCATCGAAGAAGGTCATCGACCTGAAGAACGGCCACATTACCGAGTCTTTCACCGCCTTCGGCTCCCTCATTGGTCTCAATGAGATTGACAACGAAGAAGACACAGACAATGGTCGCAACCCTACTGGATTCAGCCGTGGACTCGACGGGCTCGTCTTGGATAACAAGAAGCTGCATGTTGCTAAGCGGTATGGCGTCACCAAGGCCATCTCGGCACCCAAGTTCACTGAGAGTTTGACACACTACGGCACTAGTGTTGGTTTCAACACTGATGCTTTGCATGCGCTCGAAAAGAGCGCCGTCTGGAGCGAGGATGTTGCAGTCCACCGCACCTTGACGCTAGCCGCCAAGAGAGGCGACAACCCTTCCATTTCCAGTGCTGTTGGAGCACTCCGACACAGCCTCTTGGAGGCGGTTTCGACCAACGACACAGGTTCGGACCCATTCTCGGAAGCGGCCTACCTCAAGAAGGTCGTCAACGGGGAGCTGCCATTAGTCCTGACCATACACAGCGCCGATGCCATTGTGGCAGCGCTGCGAGTCAAGGCGACGGTTGAGGAGGCTCTAGCTGCTAAGAGGCAATCCACGGAGTCTCCCAAGCTTCGTGTCGCCATCATCGGAGGCGCAGAGTCTCATCTTGTTGCCTCTGAGCTGGCTTCTGCTGGTGTCGGTGTGGTTCTCGCACCTTTCCAGTCGTACTCGGCCACCTGGGACCAGAGACGTTCCTTGACCGGCGCTCCTCTTACCAACGGCACGGCCGTCGACACTCTGATCGACGCTGGAGTTTTGACTGCGATCGGATTGGAGGAGGACTGGCTTATCCGTGACCTGGGACTGCTTGCTGGCATCGCCTACAAGAACGGAAACGGCCGTTTAAGCGAGAAGAAGGCGTTGGACTTGGTTTCTACCAATGTCTACAAGATCCTTGGCCTCGAAGAACCGCAGACCAAGAGCGCTCGCCATTTTGTTGTGCACGAGGGCAACCCCCTTGAGATTGGAGGTAGAATCCGTGCAGTTGGCAGCGGCCGTGACACCGTGTCTGTATTTGTGTAACCGGTTGGTGGAGGTGCGACCGGCCTCGCTCGGTCTGTTTGGTAACCCGAAAGGCCCATATTACATCGGAATCAAGTTCGGAAAAAAGTTCCGAACCGCGCGCGTCAGATTCGAAAACATGATTGATGCGTCCTTCGCTTGACAGAGTGGCAACACTAATTTTGACAAAATATCGTTCTGCACCGATTCCTCATGAACAGGAGGTGAATCGGCACTTTTGCCTCGTGTTGCCGCTGGTTGTGCCGGTGGCTGATTAACGTTTAGATCCCGCGCGGTTATTACCAATCTGATCCCGAGCGGCGAAGATGCCGAGTGCATTGCTCAAAAACCAATAAGAATGAATCAGTGCGTAGCTAACTGAACAGACACCGCTGGTATTTGAGCTCCCCTGTCCCCCACCTTCCGTGAGTTATTCCGGACGCCCAATAGTAGCACAGTTGAACAACACCGAATGACACCAACGACAACTTCGTTAAGCCCGTTCACCTCGCATCTTGCATCGAATTATACGCTTCCCCAAATTCATCTTGGCACACACCCGAAAGCTTAGAATACCAGCGCCCACCATGACACGCGGTGCAGTTATCTGTGTTTCTCATGGCGGAGGTATGCCGGCCCCCTCAGACCTCAGTGACCTACAGGTTGACTGAGAGCATCTAGGCCCCATGCCCGTACTTGGAGACCCGGGTCACGCTTCCATCACCGCCTCACTCAAGAACCGCGTGCCCAAGGTCCTCAAGCTCAACACACCAGATGCCCCCAGAGCCATCGTCGTTGTAACAGCACACTGGTCCGAAGGCAGACCCACCATTTCATCAGGGGATCGCCATGACCTCTACTATGATTACGGTGGTTTCCCGCGTGAGGCGTACTCACTCAAGTACCCGGCTCCTGGATCGCCAAGCGTCGCACAAGAGCTAAAGCAGGCTCTTGAGAAGGAGGGTCTGTCACCGGTGCTGGATTCGAGACGTGGTATGTCTGATTGCACTCGCTAGGCGGCTTGTCCGCAACAAGAGAAGGCGCAAAATTCTGTTTCGAGGCTAATACACAAAATAGGCTGGGATCACGGCGTCTTCATTCCACTTCTCCTTGTCAACCCCGCCGCCGATATCCCGGTCATACAGCTTTCCGTTCTCAGCTCCGAGGACCCAGAAGAGCACTTTCGTATGGGTCGTGCTCTTTCGGCACTGCGAGACTCCAATATCGCCATTATCGGCTCCGGCTTTGCTTCGCTTCACAACATGGGCAAGTTGCGGTCCCTGTTCATGGGAGATCCCTCAGCGGCCAAGAAGTTGGGCAAGCAGGTCAACGAGTGGAACGCGGAGCTGGCGGATGCCGTGAAGAGGGAAAAGCGTGAAGATCGCGAAAAGGCGCTCTCTGGGTGGCGCAAGTTCTCCCACAGCTACGACATGCACCCTCCCTACGGCGGCGAGCATTTTATGCCCTTGCTGGTATGCGCCGGTGCGGCTGAGGACGAGGTTTCCCGTGTGTACGAGGATGAGTTCCTCGGCATAGGCGTTAAGACATTTTACTGGGGAGATGTACGTGTCTGATTAATCTAACTAGCACTAAGTTCATTTATATGCCCATTCCTAAGCGCCAACCCTTTTGCATCTTTCCAAGCGGATTATGAAGAGGGCGAGATATCGAACCTCTGCCGTTTTGTATCCCATAACACATCGATTCGTTACATCATGATCCTTTCAGTGTCCAGCCAAGAACCCCGACGCCGAATGCTGATGAGAAAACACAGCCATCCAAGTTTCATACACGGTTGTCGTCTTCCTCCGATCCGATCCCGTCCAAGCCTCTTTTGTAAAAGCCAAAGTCTAGAAGTGATGTAGTACATTACCAGTTAGGGGAGATAAGTAGGTGAGGTCGTTAGAATCTACCTCCGATGCCCATGGCATCGACGACGTGAGACTCCTTCTCCACGACCCAGCCGGTTTGCACGTAATTGGCGAGCCAACTGACCTCCCGCCCACGGTGGCCGTCGCAATCCCGACATCCGCGTCTCGCCATCTCGAGCCCGATGACGCCGTCCATGACACCGCTCTTACCGCCAACAGTCGCTCCCAGGCCGGTCCAGCTGAGGCGACGGCTGTCCTTGCGAGAACGCCTTGTCTGGGCGTAATTCGCCATGGCAGCCAGCTCGCGCTTCTCGGCGATGTCTCGGTCGATCATCATGACATAGTCGAGGATGCTGCTGGGTGCCTGCGGCGACGATGGGTCTGGGAAGAGCGCCGAGAGGTAGTCTGCCAGGAGCATCACCGGACGCTGATCGGGGACCCAGTGACCCGAGGGCTGGGGAACCTGGTTGTGGATGACGAAGACACCGCCGCAGAAGCGGCCTTCAAGCTTCTTGTGGACGGAGCGGAGGACGCCCATCTGCGCGAAGGGGTCGTTGGCGTAGGCAAAATGCTCGATGTGAGGGCCACGCTCCTCAACAACGGCGGCGGAGCCGTCGTCGAAGCGAGTCTGCTTCCGGTTGCTTTCGCCAACGGGCACGACAAATTCCGAGGCGGCGGCGCCGAAAGTGTAAATCTCGAGCTTGGTGAGCTTCTCAGGCCCGATGTCGGAGCAGAGGCGGGCGAGGACGTGGGCGACGGGAATGGAGCCGTTGTTGTGGGCGAGAACGGCGACGCGATGCACGGCGGCGTCGAGGAGGGCCGAACGAATCTCGGTGTAGAGAGCACGCGAGGCCTGTGTCTGGAAGGGGAAGCATCGCTGGATGGCGAGGAGGATCATGTCGAAGGGGAGGCCGTAGGTTGCCATCTGGATGCCGCTGAAGGTGCGTCCGAACAGGCGGGCGAGACAAGGGATCGTGGATTGTGTGAGATGTAGTGAACTGGGTAGTGTTAGCGAGGTGCCGCTTGTCTGTGAAGCAGTGTAAAAAGGACTGACCTTGTCCCCATACCACCGATAAAGATCCACCTCTCGTTGTCGTCATCGATGTCTGTCGTACTGTTGCCGAACTCGTCACAGCTGACCATGATCTCGCTCCCATTCATCAACCAGCTCAGAGCAAAGACCAAGGTCATCGAAAGTCCCAACCAGGCGGCGAACAGAATCCCAGGTAGCACGGCGAACAGTGGAATGGCGAGTGTGATCATTCCCACCTCGACGATGGCCAGACCAAGCTGGACAACAATGTCCTTTAAGTGGCTTTTGGAGAGGTGTCGGCGGTGGTTGGCGACGTGTGTTCTCAGCGAAGCCATCAGACCCGGCATCATCTGCCACATCTCCCACAGATCTTCGTGGAGCATTGGCAAAGTCGGCTTCTGTGCGAGGGGAACGGTTCCGCAGGCACCGTCGATGAGTGGCGGGATGTAAGTCACCGAGGGGCCACATGTCTTGATCGGTCCACATGTGCTCGATCTTGGTGATGTGCGCGGGGAGTTGATGGGCGACTGGTACGACGGTGATCTCGAGAGCCAAGGCATGACGGGCGAGGACGTTGGAGACCTCCTTGCTGCTATGAAAGGCATCGGAAACGGATTCTCGAACTCAACCAAAACGAAGGAGAGCGATGAACGAGATATAGAGAAAGGCGTGGAGGGAATTATGGAGCCTGAGAGCTTGGAACGAAGAGCAACGAAGGGCAACCAGGGTACGAGATTCCAACTTGTGACGATTCACATGCAATTGGGGTTCTTTTAATCTTCGTTGCGTTGCTGTTATTGATGTCTCGTCGTTTACGCTGGTCCTCACCCTCCCTTAACATTCCTATCGCCGCTCGGGCAATCTTGTTGCAGACACCGGCGCAGAACGCTTGTTTGGTGGCGCATTCCGCGGCCAAATTCGCCCCGTGCCTTGACCATTTAGGCTGTGCCCTACTTGAGCCCAGAATGGGAAATTGGTTTAGGAAGTTTGTTTGGGTTCTCTTGGTCCGGTTTGTTTACTTTCGCGATCATCCCCCCACCAGGGGGGAGACGACGGTTGCGAGCTTGAGGTTTACCAGTCGTTGTCTGCGAAGAAGTTGATTAGCGATGTCTCAAATGAGACCTACGTGCACGAATGGCAGATGAGAGGTTACACAAAGCTGGTCTCAAAGTACCTAGCAGCAGGCCATTGATTCTCGTCCGAACTGTGGGTGGGTTTCATAGTGCTTTGATCACCCCGGCAGCCCGGGTTCCAGAGCCGAATCGATCCCGCTGCGGCTAAATGGGATTTTGCTGGAATCTTGGGACGGACGGTGCACCGAGCAACAGACTTTCGCTCTGTAGCCCTCAGGGAGAGAGAGAGAGAGAGAGAGAGAGAGAGAGAGAGAGAGA
>JAIMZG010003200.1:0-10290 GCA_020466075.1 Colletotrichum coccodes
GTCCGAACTCCAGGCCCCCGTGTATCTGGACCGACTCGAAAGTTTTTCTTCGTCAGCGGTCTCCCTCTCAGCCCGCACCCATCCACGGTAGTTCCGGTGTGTAGCCGTCCAGCAGGTCCGACATCATCGGACGGAATGAACCATTTAGCGGTTTTTTGTCACCCATCTGTCTTTCATGTCTCACACTCCTGGCTCCGGCTGGCTTGACCCCAAACTCCCGAGGCGCTGGAATGGCGCATAGTCTGCCCGGCCAGACAAACCGGACTGGCTTGGGAAAGTTTCAAGAGGAGAAAACAGCATTGATCATCTTGGCCTCGTCAACTACGACAAGTTCCGACGTCTTTATGTAAGCCCGGGTCGAGGAATCGTGGGCTGGGATCGTCATGCAGTGCACGAGTCTATCGACTGTGCGCCGGAATCTAGGGCCCAAGTTGGCAATGAGGCGGGGAACGATGCATGTATCTCCCGAGTACACACGCACACCCATTCGACATGGTGTCCGCCCACCGTCTTTGACCGGCAACATCCCCCAGAATGTCTCGTGCCAGTCTGGTCTCCAAAGAACAAATTGCCGCTAGAACACTCAGTGGAGGAGAGCAAGTATCAGCGCCGGTATGGCGGATGCTTTAAGCGCAAGTTCGAGGCCATACAGGACATTTCGGGGCCGCGGGAATGAGCAAGTCGAGAACCAAACATAGTGCATAGGTATGGATTACCGGCCTTGGTCTTTGAGATATCAGACAGTGGCATTCCAATGGTTAGCCATTAGAGATTTGAGTTCGTCAAAGGTTTGATGCCGTTGCCATCACACACATACCAAGAAACGCCAGCGTCGGCCGGTCGCTTGCATCGGACAAAAGAGTAAGCAGGATAAGGGCGTGTCCTGGTTTCTCCTTCAGCCCACAGCCTAACGTCGAAGTTGAGGACGGGCGGCGTCTATTTCCTTGCGCGGGGGTCGTCGGTCCTATCTCGGGCGACTCAGTAAGCTGACGCCCTCCCTTGGTGTTGTCATTGCCTTTCAACCTGGTGTAACTGAGGCGACCAAACTACGTGATTTCGTGCAAGATATTGCACTGACGGTGCTTTTCCCAGCCGTTGCCGGGAGGCCGAACCTGGGGCGTGTCTGATCCTGAGCTCGTCGTGGGGGAGACACATTGGCCCTCCACAGGCCATGGCGAGGCTATCTCGTACGTGGTCGGATCAGATCAACACTGTTCGCCCGACAAGTCTTCCTGATGCCGCTGGTAGCGGGTTTCTATTCCTGCTCCTTCGCACCAGCATGGGGCCCGCTGGATATGTTTGGGCGAGGACGCCGCTGACCCATGCATGTCCCGCCCAGTAGTGCCCAACATCAGCGTGGGCGTGTTTCCGGTTTCCCGTTCCAGGACATGGATGACCATGGCAATAACGTCGACCACGATTCCAGCAGTGAAACCTACGACATCGAACGACAATTGACGCCAGATAAATTAGCATGTCTGTGGAAGTCAAGACTCCAATGGCAGGGCGTCATCGAGGCCTGAGATTGGACTTTTATGCTGCCTTCATGGAGGTCCCCTTTGGCTTGTTCCACCCTGCGTCTGAACTATGGCAGTCTCCAATGCTTCCTGAGGTGGGTGGACCTGTCTTGCCTGCGGTGGTCCCTGGAAGTTCCGAGTACTGCGATACGTGTGCCGTATCCGCACCAGGATGGGCATCAAGTAGTTAAGGTTATTCGTGGTTATTGCTGACGTCTCGTGTGATGGCTGTTCGTGTGTTAAGGTTTTGAGTGAGCCAGCGCAACGCAACCGGTCCGATAATTGTTAACAGCAACCCCTCTCGGCTGACAGCCCCTTGAGCTCACAAGTGCCTCCTCTGAACGCTGATTCATCTCGTCGACTTGGATTGCGTCCATTGTGACGAACGCAGGAGGGTCGAAGAAGAGACAAACCCCAAAGCCATGCCGCACAGTCAGGAACGAGGGGGCCCAGTGGATGACTGGCGGACGGGAAGCCAAGAGGGCGGGATGGGCTTAGGTGAGCTTTGAGCCACAGGATGTATACTACATTGCACTGCGAGTAATCGAGAGGGGGTGCTTCTTTCTCTGGCGTATGAGATCGTCGATTTGTCCGTCATTCTGTCTTGGATCTTGCGGTGCAGAGAGGCAAACGGTGCTAACGCATAGTCTGGCTGGAGCCATACCGTCCGTGCCGGTAAATGCCCAGGGCGCTGGGTGCTCGCAGCTCCCAATAGCCTCGTTATCTGCATCATCTCAGACGTCGGCCGCTTAAAGGGGAATTCGGCTTCCTTGAAGGTCCTCTTCCAAGCGCGAGTAGCGGGTACATAAATCAAAACGACCGCGGACGCGGCGGTGGCGGCAGGCAGGGCGACAGGTTTAGTCAAAGGCGGGCAGATGACGACATTAGGACGAGCGCTCATGGATGGATGATGTTCCTGCTCGACAGTTGCTGAGTACCTGTGCAAGGCAATTTGTCACGGCTGGTGCGAGTACTGTAAGTTACTTCTTGCCAATGAGCGCCGAAACACTGCGTCAGGTACCTGGCATGCGATAAGTAATAAGTTGGGGTATCCGTCAATTTGGTCACACAAGAGAGCGGCGGGTGCTCTGGCCTCGCGTTCTTCCGTCGAACCGCAACCAGAAGAAGTAGTTCTTAGCGTGACTGAGTGCTACACCAAGCGACCTGTGATTCTTCTTCACTCTCTCCCACGCAACAAACTTCCAGAGGGCCAATCAAGCCCGCAGTGATGGAAGCTACGTTTCCGCGTTTCCCATTCCTTTCCAGGTGGGCTTTGGACAAGTCCAGGTGGGATGGATGCAGACAAATCCCAAGTACACTCAGACGCCTCCTCTGTACAGTGAACAGGAGGAAGTCAAGGTACCTTAACGTCGGTGGCTAGGGAAAACGGCAAAGAAAGAAAGGGCATGTTTCAGTCGAGGTTGAGACATTGAGACGCACCTACCAAGACAACCTTGACAGAACGGTTCTGTTTGGCAGACAAGCCAGGCTTGCAGCTGAGATGCTGGGATCGAGCCGAATCTCCAGCTGCCATCTGCCGTTTCCCCTGACATGGACTCCAAACTCGAACCAAGCCAGAGTCAGTCTGCATGAGTAAATTATCAACCTGCCACCGAGGACGCCGCCAGCAGGCGGCGATCGGCACGACCAATTGCAAATTTTACGTTGCCCGACGCCTCGCTTGATGTTAAAGCTCGCGACGACAAGCAATGATCGTTTGTCTGCAAGTGAAGAGCGGTCACAGAGGTAAAGTCAACCTGCGTTGTGGACTCGTAATCTACCCAAGGCGCCGTCGGTTCCTGACTTGGCTCGCGATGACGGTGATAGATGCCCTGCGTCACATTCAGCGGGCATGCGCAGCTTGCGATGCCTACCTCGTGTCAAACATGGAATTCGTGGAAACTTGAGAATGACAGACAAGCCAGCGGGTCTGTGATTTCAAAACATGAACCATTATCCCGCACCATCCATCCCATACTATTCAATACTTTGTTTGGTCCCGGAGACGCTATTTCGGAGGGAGACTGGGTCCGATTATGGATCCAGTTTTTCGTCTCGAATCCCACGGGAACCCGAGTGGCTCACAGAGAGCATCCGCAGTTGCGTCCGGCGAGTTGAACAGAAAAAATTCGCCATTGGAAACGTCAGACCACGACTGCGGGCAGCCCAGGTACTTGCGTAACAAGGGGCTCATCGCGGAGATAATTGTTTTTTTTGTTCGATCTCTGCGAGGAGTTGTCTGTAGCGTCGTCGTCGATGGTTTGGCGCGCTTTCTTTTTTGTCATTCCGGGGAAACAGACCAGCAGCTCTCGAGACTTGGGCGTTGTCGAGGAAAGAGCTGACTGGACCACGCGCTTGCCCGACGATGAACATGGCTGCCCTACGCGACTGTGCAAGGTACTCGAGGTACTGCAGTTCGTCAAGTACCTACCCGGGGGGGTCGGGCTGTGTACGTACCTTGGCCCACGCCCAGACGGGACCCATCTCTCCTTCCCCACCACCAGGTACAGATACTGTAGCGATACATGACCTCGTGGCTGCAAACAAAAAGTGTGATTCTCCCGCGCCCCCGGCACATCGTCGCCCGTCCACTTGGGCGTTGCTGGGCCGTATAGAGAGCCGAAATAAGGCAAGAAGCAGCACTGCGCGAGCGACAATTGGGGCAGAACGGGCTGCGACTGGCAAGTGGCAGATGGCAGGCAGAGGTGCATCATCGAGAAGGAGGGCAGGAACACTGAATACACTGAATCAACTGCCCTTTGATCTGTCGTTCGCCTCATGTTTGTCTCGTTTCAAATCTCGGGTGTTTTCCCATACACCTTTTGCTTTGCAGTCTTTTCTCTTCTCGTCGGTTTCTGTAGGTACTAAAATAATTGGGCCAGGACGTGCGTCTTGTCCCCCTTCAGCCAGCCCGCTTCTCGACTCGCCGAAACCTGGGCACCGTCTATCAATCAACCATTCCGTCGTCCATGCCTCTCGTTCACTTTCGAACTCGTTCGAGTGATGTCGGTGACTCAGGCACAGAAAACATACAACCACTGCTCGTGACGGGAAGCAAACTCATCCACCTGCCCGACGATGGAGCACCGGGCCAGGAATCAAGTGACAACACAAGCGAGGCTGGATCCACAAGACCCTCATGAGGTCCGCACCAGCTGCAGCATGGGAACGTCAGGTACGACCGCTTGTCCGTGACTCCGTTCAAATGACGAGGCGACCTTGACGACGTAAATTGCTCCCGCGTGGTTGTTCCCCTCACCACACGCAACCACCGCACTTCGACAACGAGCATACGGCCTCGCATTCCGTTCTTGCGCCGAGACCCGGCCGGGGCCAACTGGATGGACATTGCAGAAGTCCGTCAACCCAAATTACTCGACCACGTATTCTTCCCGCTCCTTAGGCCGTAATGGACTTTTCACCCCGGACGGCGACTGCGGCGGCCAGCAACGCTAATGGTGCAGTACACAGGCATATGGCGCATCAATTCAACCGACTGCGGGCATGGCGGTGTTGGAAATCTGGGCTGAGGGGTTCCTCGTCAGGCACGCACCAGTTGCAGCATAGTCAACGTTACGCGCAACAAATCCGACCGGTCACCGGCCACGTTCCGGCCGCAAAAGGTCAAGCCGAGAAGCACGAGGCCCGGTGAGGTCAGCCAGCGCCAGCACGAGTACCAGCCGCCATTGGCGGTACGGTCATCAACCCGCCTTGCCTTGGAATGCCATGCCAGCGAAGCAAAGGAACATGTAGAGAAGCCTTCCGGACACACGCGTCTGCGTTTCGCTTCCTGACTCGCCGATCCCTTTTTATTTGTTCCTCCTCCCCCAACAGCCATGGAAAGCCTCAACTGTGCATCGCACGGCAACCAGTTGCCTGCTCTATGACTGACCCATCTGTCGGGTTCTTCCCTCGGGTACCAAGTCAGCACTCATTGTCAATCATCAAACGAGCGACATTTGCCTCCGTTCGAGGCCCGGCAGGGTGGGTACTAGCCGCTGCTGGCTCAGTGCACCCACCACCACACTATCGCAACTTGGAACCGGTGTATCCATCAGGTAAGGACAGGCCTGCAGTCAGGGTACACGCCCGGTACTCAGCCCGCTCTGGAGGAAGAGCAGAGCAACACGGCAGCACCACGACACCAGGACAAGCCGGGAGACCGTCTCTCGTCCGAGGGTAGCGCCATACAGTAGCACGGAAGTGGGTCGGTCTCGTCCCTACGAATACAAGTGCGAGACTGTCGGCTGTGGGAGAGGTCCAGCAACGGATTGGATCAAGGGACATGTTCGCCATTTCTACTGCTATCGATCAACTCCCGAAAGATATATTTCAGTAGTACTCTCCGTTGCAATTTTTTGATGCTGCCTGTTTACGGATGCAAGTATATCCGTCCTCTCCAAACGGGCTGTAATACCTTGCAGACAGATGCGGCAGCGGAATTGCACCAGTCGGCGACGGACCGACAATTGGGGCGAGGGAAACATGTAACAATGTTACAGTTGAGACGGAAGGGCGAGTGCCACGTTCGGGTGGCAGATCCGCTAGCTGCGGTCGACCTGGGACTGGGCTGGGCCGGACAAAGCGGTTTGGCCCTTGAGAGTGCCCCCAATCCAGTTGCTAATAAAGTTCGCGGCCGTGTGTCAAATTTGGACGGATAGCATATCGTTCAAACATTTCGAAGTAAAGAAGCAAAGAAGCAGGCAGACATCCCCTCTGGACTGCGGGTGCAGAGCGCTGTGTTTTTTCGATGGGATATTCCCTCTTCGTTCTTTAGAGGCAGATGGTTTCATCATGTTTCTATTTACCCACGGAACGGAAGACGGCGATCGAAAAGGACGGCGGCTCATGGGAACGGCGAGACAAAGGCAAAAAAGAAGAAAACACGAGGTTTGCCACATGTTGCCCGCTGCCCGCTGCCGTTTCCGTTACCCGTTGAGCAACCGCCAGCAAGGGCCCTTTCTCTCCCTTTTTCTTTGAAATTTTATCATAACAAAATGAGGGTGACGGAGACCGAGGGAGACGAATAACAAGGGGCAGGGACTATGTACAGAGAGTGGGAACGGAAAGAGGACGTCAGCTAGACGATGTCTAGATCCAATCAATGGACGGCAGGGAACCTTTTGCAGTTCCTAAGGGTAAAGTCGAAGCCAAAAAAAATACGAACGTAAATACCACCTACCCTACTCGGGACGGTGAGGTATTGGCTCAGTAACCTTTTTTCTGATACAATGCGGGCGAGTGATGGACCGGTTATCCCTCGCTCTTTTGGCGTGTTCGTCTTACAATCTGCTTCTCGGTGTATGTTTTACAATTTCCTTTTTTCATTTATTACGGTTTCTTCATGTCCTTTTCCCCGTCAATGGCCATGCGGCCAAAGTGGGCCTAGACCCCGTGACTGGGAGACGAGGATGGAGGGAGAGAGGCTCCGATGGATACGGTAAAGGTTAAATGGATTATGAATTCTATGGAACGAGGTGAGGGACCGCCCGCTATCGGGTGTAGCACAAGGTCATCCCCCCGGCCGGGTTATTGTCGTCGTACCTTCTGCCCATGGCAAGATGCCCATTTGTCTGGGACGATTCTGCTTCTGTCTATTGCCGACACTATCGACGGAGTGTGGTGCCTTGGGTGGTGGTGCTGTGTTGTCTCGCGGCCACCGTTCATGTCTTCGTTCTTGTTGTCTTTCTGTTCCTCGTGTGGCGCCACGAATGCGTGACGAGACTGATCCTGACAGGTGCAACTCGCAATAGCCCCTCGTCGCTCAGCAAAAAAGAGCCCAGCAATCGTCTTGTCCAGTCACTCCGTCTCACTCTCTGGAGGTGGCCTTCCGCACCCCCGGTTTCCTCTCTGGGCTGGCCCAGTGTCGAGCGCTGTCGTTCTCGGCGGCAGGCACGTGGAACCAGGCTCGTCATGGATCAGGGTCTTTCTCACTCTCTCTCACTCTCAACGCAGGTCACACTCTCTTCCTCTCTCTGGCAGTCGGCTGGGACTGGGTGCCTTAGTTAGACGTTCCCTTCTCGTGGATCCGGCACCACCCCGACCACCCCTGTCATGTCCTCCAAAAAGGTCAGAGGTACTAGAGGTACCAGAGGTACCGGAACCAGGCGTCGGCCCTGAGCGACCAGACCCCCGTCCGCGACCGGTTCTCCAGCCAGTCACAGCCGCCGGTTGCCCATGAGATCGCAGCCAGGGTGGGTCCCCTGCTTCCTCTTCTGCTCAGTCACTCAGTGTATCTCCCCCTCCACCCTCCTCGCTTTGCGAACTCAGCCGATGAACTCAGCAAAGTACACGCCAAGTACCCGTTATTGGCCAGGCGTGGCACCCTGTCTCGCATGGGGAGTGATACAGGCTCGCTACCTACAGCACCCCAGGCCATGAGCACTGCTCCAGTGTCGCACGACCTGCTTCAGCGGCCTTCAGGGCCTCCCCCAACGAGCAGCGAAACCAGCCCGCCGTCGGATCAATGTACCTTGCTGAGTACCAGCACTAATTGGTACCGGTGGGTGGCCCTGCTGCGGACCGGCCTGTGCTGGGCTCACTCACCCAGTCCTCTCTGGCCGTCTCTCGCTCGCTCTCTGCAAGTCCACGGCCCATCCTCTTTTGGCTGGGGACCTGGGCTGGGCTTATTGGCTGTGCTTCCATTTCCGCTACGCTCCTCTGTCCCTGATCTCGGCTTCTTTCCCTCACCTTCACCTCCTCCTCACCCTCTGCCTTCAAGGCAACTTTCTCACTTGTTTTGCTATTGTGGTGAATTTGTTATCCTGGGTGTCTCCTTCAGACGAAAAAGGGGAGCCGCAAACTCGAGCACACCGCCGTCCCCCTCCACATTCACTGCTTGCGAAGCCGGAAAAAGCCCCCATTCGACTCGCCATGATAATGTGACGTCCTGCCTGCTTGCGCCCCATAATCCGTCTGCGAGAACAACAGACGCAACTTGAAAGCCTACCACAACTCAACCACTCAACTCGACAACCTTTCCCTCGTTTCCCGATATCCCAATTCGACGCCATACCCACTGTCCTCCTTCTCGCTACCACCTTGAAGCCGAGCAGGAGCATGCAAGGTGCAACCAGACTCCAACACAATCGATTCGCGTGACGAGAGAGATCCACGATGCCTTCGCTCAAGGTCCCGGATACCGGCCTCATCCTTGAGAGCTCGGCCGCCTCGGGCAACCCCGTACCACCGCAGGCCTTCGCCATCAACATCTCCGACAATGTCCTCGAGGACATGATCAAGTGTGTGCAGAGTGGTGAGGACCTCCAGTTGTCCCTGGGAAGCAGCCCGGTAAGTAATACCCAACTCCCTCTTCTGTCGACTTTCCGAACATCCCGGTACAATCTCATTGTCTTGCCGACGGGAAAGCTGGCACCTTGAGCTATCTGCATGACAATCGATGCACCGCTACCGGTCGAGACAAACGCTGCAATCTCGATACCCTTCCAAACGAAGCCCGTCAACATGCTGGAGTGCCGCTCGTTCAGATGTGCTAATGCTTCTGCGCTCCCAAGACATTACTCTACGGTTCCAGCTCCCATATACTCTCGCCGATTCCCGAACCATTCTCACAGGACCTTTTTCTCACGAAACCTTTCGAATCGACGAAACGAGCCACACGATTACCACAATCCTCATCATTGTGGAAAAAGCTGCCCGGTTCAGAGGCCCCCAAGAGGGCGGAGCAAGCCAAGGCGAAGGGCGCCCCTTCGACCTCGTCGTCTGGCATGGACTCGGATATAGAGAATCTGCAGAACTCCATCGCTGCGGCGACGGCGTCGAAGAAGCAGTATGTTAATGATGATTGGGTCAAAATGGTTATGGCAAAACTAACGTGGGCAACAGGTCACGGGTCATGGACAGGTTAGCGCCGGCGAACAACAAGAAGGCCACAGGGAAAACGGCCAAATCAAAATTACTGTCGAGCATGGCGTCGTACGGTAACGGTGGCGGCAAGTCTTCGCCCTCGGGGTCACCGGCTCTGGTAGCCGTCAGCTCGCCGTCGACGAACCCCGTCTTCTCGTCTTCGCAACAGGTTGTCGAGAAGTTCAAGGAGCAGCGGTCGATGATCGTCCACGAGCTGGCGGTGCAGGAACGGCCCTACGACTACCTGGAAAGCCTATGGGAGGGCAAAGAAGAAGACTTCAAGCCCGCCCTGGAGAAGGTGGCCCAGTTCGAGCCGGATACGCAAATGTGGGCATTGAGAAAGAATTACTGGAGAGAGTTGGACGTGTGGAAGTACGACTACAATACCCAAGATACCCGACAGAAAGCGATCGACAACGCAATCCGTCAGTTCGATAAGATGCGATTAGCAACAACGGAAACCGAGTGGCAGAAGCTCCTTCCGAGGGAAGAACGAGGAAAGGGCAAGATCCTCAGCAAGTTACAGGCGAATATCGCCAAGGCTTCCGCCGCACCACCACCCAAAATCAAGGTCAGCGACGCAACAAGCGAAAACGGTGACGAGGACGTCCTCAAGATGAAGGGAGGCGAGGCAATGTCACGATCATCCTCATCAAACCCGCTACCGGCGAAACCGAAAAAGGCCGCCGACTCCCAGGTCAAGCGCCTTTTGTCGACGAATAAGAAAGCCGCCACGTCCAAGGCTGCGCCGACCAGGAGCAAGGAGAAGGCACCTGCCCCTAGCAAGAACGGCCGTGTTCTTTCTGCAGAGTTCGTCACCAATTCAGACTCAGACTCGGAGTCTTCCGAGGACAAGCCCATGGCAAGCATCGTGGCTTCCAAGCCCAGGCCTGCCCCTGCCCCTGCC
>JAIMZG010003203.1:0-11273 GCA_020466075.1 Colletotrichum coccodes
TGGCTGTCACCTTCAAAGAGATGGAGAGCAGAATGAGTATCTCAGCCAGGAGGACGGTGGAAGTGGGGGAGACAGGAGGCCGATTGAGAGCTTGCTGGAGATGTCAAGGAGGATTTGAACAACTATGGCGAGTGCATGATTCCCGTCGGTGAGTCTCTGCGTCCCCAACGATCCGCCCCCCTGTGCGCACCCTCCCCCCTCCTCTCTCTCTCTCTATCCTCCCCTTCTGGAGATAAACCAAAGTAGATAAACATCCCGGTGACATTCACAAGGATTGCGATCTTTCCGAATCAAAGTTTTGAGCAAACCGCACGCTGGCACCACGATTCCGAAAGAAGCGTACGGTCATTGCGCCCTCGCGGCCTGTCCGTAGGGGGCTACCGCGTCGTGGTGCTCGGGAACCAACGAGCACTCTCAGCTTTTGGGCAAAGCCGGTTTCTGTAGACGGGGCGCCTCGGAACGGACGACGCCCGATGACCTGCCACCTCTGTGGCTGGCTGGTAGCGACAGACGGGGGCGGCGGCTGCATCATCTACTGCGGTACTGCGGTCTTGCGGTTCCTCCCCCGCCCTCTCGTCGTTTGAGTGCCCTCCTCGTCGGAATACGCAGGGGAAGGTGAAGAACGAAACACAGCCCACGGCCGAACAATGACCAAGCCAACGAACAATCATCACGTAGAATACTGGCCAAAAGGTCAACAGTTTGCCTGGTTATCTGTCTGCTAAATACCCGCCATCTAACTAGCCCCTAACCATTTTTACTTGGAAATAGGTGACGCGAGCAAAAGATACACACCATCTGGTGAAGTCAAAAAAATCTCCTCGACGGGGAATTGAACCCCGGTCCCCTGCGAATCGTTTGAATGACAAGCAGATATCCTCACCACTAGACTATCGGGGATGTGTGGATGTTTTCATCCAGTGATAGTTGGTTGGAGGGAAAGCATGTTTCGACGCTTATAATGAGAAGATTAGTGGTCCAGTGGACTAGCGGGGACGCTAACAGCATGACTCAGCCGGAGCAGGAAAAAAGTGTGCAAATGCAATGCGTGAAGCAGATCGATAGGTGCGAAGACGAGAACGAAAGAATGTCGGCGGAGAAAAGCTGCGATGTGCGGTATGAGATAGGTGGCTTCGTCGATGGTGACACCCCCGGAACATCGGACTCGGGAGGGGTCGAGTCGACACCACCCGAGGAGGCACAGTCCAGAATTGCATCAGGCGAAGCTGGCCAACGGGAAAGGATGCACCGTTCGTTTCGGTGCATCGCCTTCATTGACCCAGCGCCAGCGCTGCACGGCAGTAACGGCGCACGCCTGCAACAAGGGACAAGCTTGGGCTTTTGGTAGACGGAGGACGGCATGCGCTGTCGCATACCGTGAGAGAGCAGGCAACCAAACGACGAGGTTTTATGGGGGGTTACAAAAGCAGCGTGTCGTAAAACATGGCTAAACGGCCTGGACACCCTCTCCAATACAAGCGGCCTGTTGCGATATCGTGGCGTACTAAGACACCCACGTTGAGCAGATTTGGCGGGTGGTTGTCCAACATCTTGAAGGGGTAATGGTTATTTGGGTGTGCACATGGTGTAGGGCTCTCTTACTGGCCAAAGTCATACTTCGAACCCTTGCCATTGGTCACCGTTGAACTGACTGATGGTGTGAAGGCTCCCACCGACCTGACACGTGGGAGTTGCAAGTTGGACCCGCTGGGGTGATGGTGGTGGTGTTGGTGGTGAAGGTGGTGGTGTTGGTGGTGACGGTGGTCGGCTTTGCAGAGAAAACTACTGCCGCGCACCAGGGCGTCGTCCTCTGTCCCGCCTTGCCCTCGGCGCGCGTGCGCGCCTGGGGGGGGGATTCGGCGGCCTCGGGGGATGGGAACGTGGGATGTCGGCACTTGCACGATCCGGTGTCTTGACGCTCCAGCCACGGACGGAGACATCGACGACTGCGTGAGACATTGGAGATATCGAGAAACACATACCGCGAGGGGACATGTGAAATCGCATGTCAAGGCGTCATAGGAGGCCATGCCTCAGATAACGCGACAGCCACTATTGTGAGGTGCTCGGCAAGCAATCAGGAGCAGCGATCGATAAAAGGTGCACCGCGAACCAGAATTGCAAGCAGCAAAGCAGGCCGCAGATGGCTTGTCCGGGAGCGATCTGCAGCACCTAACATCCTGCGGCGCGGACGCTCCTGCGCGACTGGGTGCCCGTCCCCTCATTCTGACGTGTTCTAGGCCGACCTGTCCTCGGTGTGGCAGGAAACGGCGGCGGACGGACGAAGGCGTGCCAACGACATTGTCGAACTTGTGCCGTGTGGCATGCAGGACACAGCCACTCAGAGTCGAAGGCGGATGGGAAGGGGGAGTCGAGAGGATGAGGGGGTTGAAGTGTCAGCGCCAGCGACGGTGCGACAGTATGGGACGGCTCTTCTCGTTCCCTAACCTTCCCGAGACGGGCCTCTCGGCTCCTTGGGCCAGAATGTTGGATGGGCAAGGGAGTGGATCAAGATTGGCTGGTTGGTAGCTGGTGACTGCTAGTGGTTGTCGGTGAACTTGGAGGGGACGGACGTGGCTGGTGGGATTTCTCACCGGTGAGGGGCGGCGTCTAGGGACGGGACGGGACCGGTGAGAGCAGGTGAGTGGAATTCGAGGACGAGGTGGGTTCAGTTACAGAATCCTGCGTACCTTGGTAGTGGTGTCTAGATCGGAGGCACCCATGGGAAATGGTATATTGGCTGGAACCGAAGCCATCACCAAATGTTGATCTAAAATGGCAGGGGGGGAGGAGACGGTGGCGAGGCGGAGTGAAGAGAGAAAACTGTCACGTTGGGGTTGTCCCGTGGGGCAATCTCTGTCAGTTGTCTGTTTTGGTTGTCGAGTGTGAATACTGTATGCGTTATGCACGCAGCTTGAAACGGCCGATTCCAAAAGCTCGTTGAAGAAGAGAAGTGACGATGTCGGGTGGACCTCTCGCACCTGACGACGTCCCAATGTTTGGTTCGCTTAATGGTCTAGAGGGTGTCGAAGTGGGCAGGGACACGGAGGTGGCGGCGGTCGGTCCAGACTCGTTCCTTCAATCCTCCATTAACTCGCCTTGCTTGTCCTGGTGGATGATCAGCAGGTCGACGCGAATATCGGCGATCCGGGCCCGGGACCGATGGGTGGGGCCGGTGTGTGCGTAACCTCCACCGGTGCGGGCCTCGACTACGGTGGTACGACTCTCTCTGTTGTTTTTGCCTTTCCTTTGCGGGCGTGCGTGGGACAAGGGTGTAGGTGGGCATGATTTTCGCCGCCGTGTAACCTGTGGGCGCAGCTGCGGCGCGGATTGGGTGTCGTATTTGCAAGATTATAAAGGTGTGTGATAAGGGATGGACGCGCTTGGGTCGTGCCGGGTGGCTGAGGCCTGAAGTGGGCCAGGCTTGATCACCCGAGGAGCGGGTGGTAGTACGACATGTTTTGACGGGAGTGGTTTGCGCGTGTCACCCCCGAAGCAGAAGAAAGGCCGGATGCCTTCGGGTTTAAACTGGCGTGGGGTGGCCTCGAAGGTAGTCGCACTATGGTACGGTCGTCGGCGTGCTTCGACAATGGCATTTGCCGCAGATTTCTGTAGGAGAGCCTAATTATTTTCGGTAGGTCTTAAGGCCCTCGCATGAGGAGTGGCGAAGACACCAACCATGTCCGATGCTGTTTGACTTTGTAGGCAGTCTTCGGTTCAGCCGGACCTACTTGCTCTAGCCTGCTTGCTGTACAGGCTTGGCTGACCCATTGGTTCGAATCGAATTACCGATGCCGCAGGCAGCTCTTTACGGCTTCACATGCTGCGGGCCGTACACAATGCAAGATTCAGGACTGGAGTTATCGAGCTTCTCGTCTCATGCCTTGGTGAATGATGTTGAGCTTCATTTGTGGATGACGCCCAGCCTGGAAAGTTTGATGGTTAGGTTTCATTGTATCAGATCAGTAATTGCCAAGTGTTCTTTCAGAAGTATGCGGGAACATCATATGGAACTCAGTTTGTCACTTCATTCTTGGTCGGTGTGCTCAACGCAATCCGTGTGAGATACGTAGCCAGTGAAGAGACATTATAAACAGAGAGCATTGGTAAGGCCCGTCTTTTCGGGAGACTTCAGTGCCTTCGTCTAGAAGCTCTCACTTGAAGGAAATCTCAGTAGTGCAGCTATAAACTTGCTTGTTGTTTCTTAGACGTAGCCGCACCATGGTCGCAAATGCCCAATGCAGACACCGTGTTCCCTGACTACGTACAATCGTTCCAGTCAGTTTTCGAATATCAAGCCTGATACAATTCGAATGATTGCTCCCGCTATAAGGTGAAAGATTTTCCACTTTATCTTGTGGGGAATTGCGTCCATGAGGATACGGACATCCTGGCCCATCATATATATATGAATGTAACGTCAGTCCACAGTGGCATATGGTGGCCTGTTTCTACTAGTTCCGGCGCTAGACTCCTCACCATCACGCACGCACTCCACCTATGATGCGTTATATGTGGTCGTACGAAAGTAAGATAAACCCAGTTCAAGTAACTAACTTGAGAAAAAGCGCTGGCCTTGGACCATAAATACATACAGACGGACTCAAGCTAAACTCACCATGTCTTTTCTTTTGACCGGACGTGAGCTAAATATCTCATGTTGCCCGGGGCCTCTCGCCTTATGCTCCATGCTTCTACGAAGCCCGACGTCTCCCGAAGTTAATCTCCATTACCTGCTGGTTCCAAAGTGGAATCTTTATCGTAAGCTTTTGGTCGGGAAGCCGTACACACCTTCGTCTCTTTGAACTTGTTGACGGGTCGACTCCCTGAGCGTATGTGATTCAACTCGTAGTAGAGGTTGTCGTAGGAGGCAGTCTGGTTATGGCTTCCTCCTGAGATGATGAGTTAAAAGAAAGGGGTCTTAAATCGTTTCCTTGGCCAGACAACGAACGTTGCCCCGGCTGTCGTCGACTCCATTATTGCCTGGCGCGCTTGGCCATTTCGAAAATGAAGTGACTTCTACGAATACAAGTATCCAGCCGACCTACGATTTCTAGACTTATGAATACATACTCAGAGATGTGCATCCGAAACCACAGAGGCCTGCCATGTGCTCCTACGTGCGATGGCTGGTTTCCAAGACTGGCCAAGCCAGCTTCTGGTGGTTTTCTTGGATTTCTCCATGCTACTTTGCGCTGGTATCGAGAAAGTACTGACCCTTTTTGACGCGTGAAAACCGGACCGAGTACGACGGCATTGGTAGCTATCTCTTTTACTCGGAAGCTCCCCTGGGGCACGGAGGTGACGGTGGACGGTGCGTATGTTCCAGGGTTCTCGCTCAGTGACACGTACATGCAACAAGCATCTTGTTCCTGATGCTTGCAATATCATGATACCTACGATAATCGAGACCAAGATCAGCCACTGAGCGACCCATTCGGTTTGAGCGGATCTTAATACCATTCCATCTGGTTCTGATGAGTTTTATCTTTCAGCGCAAGGCGGGCATCTCTTCACTACTTTCCCTGTTGGTCTGACAGGTGAGACTGGGAAAGGGGCCCTGTATTCCATCCATCCTGCACATCTTATTCCCTGTGGTCTTTTCCTTTCCACGCTTGTCTATTTGGTATTGTCTGCTGAAAACTCGTCAGATGACGAGGAAGCGGAGCGATAGTTGACAGACAAATGGGATTCGCTCCCTCGTTTGGATAGCCGACGAACCCAGCAGTCGCGAGACAACTCAGTTCTATGAGCAGAGCCCAGGGAGGGCCTCACCGTCAACGTCCAGCCAGCTCACCTGGACACTGAACTGGACCGCATCGACACAGACGCAGACGCAGCCAACGAAGAGGTACTGTCGAGAAGAGTGTACATGATGGCACTCCTGAACTGAGGTCATGCCCTATCTTTGAATGGAAATCCGCCCCTAGGTCCCTGCCTTTTGCGAATAAGATGCCTCGACAGTGAAGACCTAGCTGGATACACCTCTGAAGCCATGAATCAGAATTGCAGACTATGTGAATCGGGCGGTGATGGAGAGAGAAACCAGGCTCGACGGCTGTGGTTGAGAATAGAGACGGATTAACTTGGTCACAATGGGGCAGGTTCAAGAAGTGTGGCCAAGTCGATGTCCGTCGTTAATTGACGAATGCCAGAGCGACAGAAGACAATGATACTGAGACAACCAAACAGCAAAGAGCAGGGCGGGCGGGGCTGTTGTATGTTCATCACACTAAAAACTGAGCAGCGAAGTCCACAGCCAACTTCCGACTCGACCATGGTCGTTATGCTACCCAACAGGGCCCAAGTCTTTAAGAAAGGAAATGAAATGAAAATGACCGTCTCTTACAATAGCTTAGAGAGCAAAGCAAAAACCGCCCGCGGCCCTCCCTCGGAGCATCATGTCGACACCAAAACAGCGTACAACACCAAGTTCACGCAGAACAGACAGAGATACGACGAGTCGTACATCACAATGTACCCTCAAGCTCTCCGCCCGCTCCCCTCAGCCTCCCTCGAGGTCCCGACAGCAGTACATCATCATCACAGCTATGGGGTGAGACATGCTTTCCAATTATTCTATAGCGATAGTTTCCTGGTGGTCCGGAAGTCGTAAGATACTCACTTACACTCTTTGACTCCCAACGCCTGTTGACCAGCGACGTGCGAAACATCAGCCCCGTCGACTCTCGGCTGGGGAGTCTCGCACAACACACACCGACCACCCTCAAACGTATCAGGGCTGCATGTTCGCCTAATCGAGCCAAGACTGAGGCGTATTGAAGAGTTGGTGCCACGCCGTCGTGGAGAAGGAGAACTCGGCCGCTCCCAGCATATCAGCAAAAAAGAACATCCATAGAGATATCACGATGAGGAGAGAAAAATATGGACGATCAGGGAATCGAACCCTGGACCTACCGCATGCTAAGCGGTCATTATACCACTAAACCAATCGCCCATGTGGATGATCTAGCCCGGACTTGAACCGGAGACCTTCAGTGTGCTCAGTCGAGTCGCCTCGCACTGTTAGACTGACGTGATAACCAACTACACCACCAGACCAATTGTTGTTGAATGTACCAGTAAAGTGCGCATTTATTAGGGTCAGGGCTGACTGGAATGGATCGAGAATTAGAGCGGGCGGGTCGTTTGCGGAGCGGAGCACTGCAAGGCGGCCCGGATGCGGTGGGCCATCGAGACGAAAGCCAATCAGTTCCGGTCCGATGCCTCGTCAGAGAAACTCGTCCACCTGCCCCTGGGATCCAGGTTGTGTCCTCGCTTGGGTATCTGCGATATCAAAATCGTTGTGGTCGTAATCTTGTCAAAAAATTGGCGTGGGCGCTGCGGCACCTAGCATTGCCCAGCGGCGTCTATCGCGATATTGGGACCTCGCCAGACCGTTCAAGGAATGTAGGACGGCGTCTGTAATCTCCTTGTCATCTGCGCCGACGGGCAATACGGCCCCTTGGACAAATCCCATCATCCCACCTCGTACCCAGATACACGACCAGCCTCGCGTGGCAATTGTCGCATCCTTGGGATATTTCATGGCGATTCATAATCTGGACCATGACCTTGGCTCGACCTGGCCTTGAAGTCGAAGAAGCGTGCCACGCGACCTGCATGGATCTCCGGCACAAGATCGGCGCTGCAAGTAGGCGTGCCAGATCCGAAAGGCGTGTGCCAGCCTCATTTCGCGGGGCGAAGCATGCCGTTTCATTCGAATTTCCTTCAGACCATGGCGGCAACATATCGACGACGGCTCGCAAACGTGAAGCATGTGGCGTGTGTATTGGTCGTACAAGCATCCGGCTGCCTGCTCCGCCGGAAACATTTTCCAATGAGTGAGGAATGCGAGGCAACGAAAATGTCTCCGAGACGAAAGCCAGCGACTCAAGGCCCGGACTTAGCCGGACGAAAAGACCTCGTTCTTGAGATGCGATCATAACCAGCAAGGCTTGCCGGGGGCGGTCGTTCAGCCATATGCCATTGCTGGGCCGTCAGCTACCCAAGAGCTGAGCGGAAGATGTTTTCATACTCGATGCAGCAACGGTTGCCGGGGACGTTCACCCGAAGAACCGCACTTCCCGAACACACGGTGGGCACTGCTAAGTGACCTACCCTTTCAGATGTTCTTCGGTTACAACCTCGCGATTGGTCTTTCAGATATCGGTCGGCAGAGCGGACACAGAGCAGAGAGATCTCGTTGCCCGGTCCCCGCAGTGCCGAGCATCGCGCTAGTCAGTGTCGCGCACCCAGAAAAAGAACCGGTTCTTCGACAGCCGCGAGCCGGGTGCAGTGTAAACATCCAATAGAGTGTGCTGCCGATCGCAAAGGTTTGGGTCTGGAAAAGTTAGCATAGAGTGATATATTCGGCGGGGGATCTTGCGCTGAACTAATCGATTAGCTCATGTGATTGCAGATCCTCCGCATGGCATCGCTGGGAACCCCATGATAGCGCTGGTCTGGGCTGTCCTCACGCTTTTCACAGGCTGCCGATGGACGTGTCGTGTCCCAAACGATGTGAATGTGAGGTCCCTCCAGAGTGCCGCGCTTCATGCGGCCAGCTGAACCACTGGCCTTGCATTTGCCGGTCGGACTTTTCTCACAGAGAGATAGAGGTCAAAAAAGAAGAGAAAGATAGTCGGATTACTCCTATGACTTCATCGCCAACTCCAGGTTGTCAAGCTGTGTACAGTAGCATCAATTTCGAAATGAAGCACCAGGATTTGCAACCGAGAGTCGGGGACCAAGTATCTAGTGCATCGACGACCGGTGATCGCATTGACTTGGTTGGGGTGGTCAGAGGATTTAGAGTTCCTGCCTGAAACTCTAAAGGTGGACTGTGCTAATGGTTCCGTCCGTCTCATCTCGGCCACGTGGAAAGGTGAGATGGCGGACATATGGTCTCGGGCCATTGGGTAGCAAAAGCCGGTCATAGGCTCCTCGGGGTCGATTCGAAGTCATCTCCGGCTGGCTGTCGAAGAGGAGAAAACTGAATATGACCATGCTGATAATAATTGTACCAAAAGTGTTGAAAGGTCCCCATTGCCGACACTGCAATGACTGAGGCAGACAGGCAGGCAGGGTATCCTATGGGAAGCGAATTTGACAGCTCATATTAGAGAAGTGAAATAGGCCAGGGTCCAGACGGCGTTGCCAAGTCTGTAACCCAGCAGACCGGTTCTCCGGTTTAAGAAAAGACCGTTCCTTTGAGAGGGATGCCTGCCGACTCGGATATAGGATGGGGATAGAAACTGGAATTGTGGTCTGCATGGCCTGCAGAGGATCGTGATCTGGGGTTCTCAGGACCAGCGGGAGATAGTGGTGAAGAAGTGGCCCGGGGCTACAACAAACGATTGGCCGCTGAACTGACAGTGACACATGCTGAAATGGACCCGTAAACTCGAGCTGGCAGGGCAAGTTGAGTGTAACGTCATGATGATGACAATGCGAGCCTTGCGAACAAACCGAGGGACGGATGGCAGAACCAGCTAGAGTTGGAGTCTTCTCCTGGCGTCACTGCGTGTCGCTCACGGGCCGGAGTGGTGCTATGACAGAGACCAAGACTTGAAGGGGAGAGTGGCGCGCCGAGCATCGAGACGTCGTCTGCACTTGCATCTGCGGCTAGAATTCTGGGGACCCCGGAATCCCACCAGTCGGTTCGCGGGCCTAAGATGCAGGGGCTCATGTTCGTGGAGGAGTTGACATCAGGCTATTCGGGATGAGAAGAATTTCGTCCGTCCTTGGAAAGCGAGATGATGGCCGAGCAGAGCCGTTGGTCGTATAACTGGCGAATTACCGATTAGGGGTCTCATGTTTTCCGCAGCGCCGTAATTTTGCCCGGGTTTTGTCCAACAGTCCACCTTAGGTATCCGAGATGAGGCGCTAGGTTGATTGGATACCATTGAGCCAGAAGTTTAGGAAACAGTCGCTACGTTCCAGTGGCTAGGACTTGAGCTCAACTGGCTTTCGGGAATGAGGGGGAGACCGAAGGGGTAGGCAGGAAGACGGCGGACGGTCCTCGAGTGAGCGGCTCTCACTGACCGCCGGCGTGAGTTGGGAATTTTTGACGAAGGTTGCCGAAGGAATGATGATGGACATTTACCCCTCATGGGTTGCGCGGTCGAAGATGCTAAGGCGGCCTTTCTCGATGAAATGCATAGTGGCCTGCCCTGGGTCGACATGGACAGGCTGCAATGCAGGAGAAGTTCAGAGAAGGTGGTCAATGTGGATCCGTCGGAGAGACTGAGAGATAAAAAAGAGCTCTGGGCAAGGTACAGCCGTGCAGATGCAGGACCGATTCCTCAATGGCATCGCACCTGCATGCATACCATTGCGAAGAGCGCGGCGGTGCTCATTATCCTTGGCTTGGTATCTCTGAGATACAAGGATTGCAGCATTGCAGCAGCATTCAGGAAGCGGCAGAAAGTGAGAGCCAAGGTTGTTCACGCTGCTTGATGCAGGCAGTGTGAAAGTTTGATGTTGAGAAGGAGTGGAGAGGAGGAACTCGTTGTGGGGACCTTCCTAACAATGGAATGTGCCGTTCATCATCCATGTCCGGACCATGGGAGAATACTGAAGTGAGGAGCCCAGAGCCCACTGCCGGGGACAATCCAGAGATTGTACGAGGAAAGGAGCCGTGGTTGAATTCAAAATAGCAAGTGTCAGGTGAGGGGGTAGGCGGCGATTGGAGGGCGAAGAAGCATCCCTTTAAGTCAATGACGCAGTGACGGCATCAATTTGAGTTGAGATGGGATGGGAATGGGATGTGGATGGGATGGAATGCATGAGAAGGAAGGCATTGCGCGTTATGGAGGGAAGGCCAGAAGCAAGGTTGAATGGATGGGGGACAGAGGAAAGGGGAGGGAAACGGCTGCCAGCGCCTCGTCTCCTTCCCACTGCGTAGACCGGGGGCCAGAGCCCGCAGGCAGGGGCAGAAACCACGAGGTGAAGCATTCCACCGCGCCTGCCTCGACTGCATCGACTGCATCTCCAATCTCCATCTGAATCGTTTTTGCTCTTGCACCTGCAGCTGCCCACTCCAACCAGTGTCCACCCATGGAGCTACGAAAAGAGGGCAGCAGAAACAGAAACATAACGGAGCGCGCTAAAACATGACTTCTCGGCAATCCACTGCGACCTGAAATCCACCATATCTCCTGTCAAGATTCAAAAAAAGGCTCGAGAGCGGCCAGGGCTGCCCAATACCTCTCGGTCTCTGCCATCTGAGAGGCCAGCAACAGTCAAGAGCCCACAAGCCGTCCACTGCG
>JAIMZG010003257.1:0-10139 GCA_020466075.1 Colletotrichum coccodes
GGTTGTAGTGGTTGTAGTGGTGGTGGTGGGGTTGCGAAGTCGGAGTTGGGCTGGGGTTGGTTGAGACTCGTCAGAGGCAAACCAACGACTAATTGAAATACGCCATTGGTCCGCCCGGCCACGATCCCCTTGACATACCGTCTTGAGCCGCGCCCTAGACCCGTCCAACACTTGTCAACATGTCAAAACACGACAACGTCCCGTCTGTTCCCGGTATGAATGCCAACAGCCTAACTCTATAAAGCAAGACGGATGAGAGACAGAGGACAGGCACACAAAAGGTAGGTATGCCTGAAAGGCATCTCGACATGGAGGGGTGCGGAGATGCAATCAAGCGAGTCGGCCCACCCAATTTCATCAGGAAACACCAACCCAAGTAGAAGCCGAACCCATACCAGCCCGACTGACCCCGGCCATCGAAGGGACTGGAACCTACCTCATTCACACAACGGTTGTCGGTTGTCCGTTCCCGAGTGTCGGTGCCCGATCTAGCGCAACCCGGGATAGAGAAAAGTTTTTTTTTTCTTTTTTTCCCTCTCTTTCTCCCAATCTTTTTGGTTATTGACTAGCGCTTTCTCTTGTCTCTCGCCCATGTTGCATGTCGTCCATTCTTCTTTAAAGTGGTTGCGTAGTAATGATTGAATGAATGACTGGATAATTGCATCAAAATCAACTAACCCACCACACACCTTGTCATCTAACACCCCCGTCCTTTATGACCAGTCCGTCCTAGCCGAGCAACCAGGAAGAGCTAAAGAGGGCTTTGAAAAGTACAAGTAGAATCGTTTAGCCGCTTCGCAACGGGCCAGGAGGGAGGGTTCCTGGATGTTGGTATTAGTTGACGTCCCCTTCGAACCTTGATTCTGTTTTATAAGAGGCGGACGATCCCCCCTCCCCCACGGCCACGACAATCTTGTTTCAACGACGCGGTTACGCTCCCTCGATTTCGAGAAAGCGGAGGTGTTGGTGAGAGAAGGGTGAGAAGAAGAAGACATAACCGAGAAAGAGGCGAGGAATAAGAAAGAGGAGAAGGGGTTCGACGGACAGGACGAGGGATAAGACCACAAGGCATCGGAAGGAAAGTAGAACAGGGCTCTGAGAGGAAGGGCCGGGCTTCCCAAGACAGACAAAGCACGAGACATCAATACGAGACCCCGCCCTCTTTCCCGTTACCTCATGGACCCGGAAAAGACCACGCAACGCCACGGCGCCCACCTCGCCCCGGAACCCGACTACGGCAACTATGACTTCCCCCTCCCGAGCAAGACCGAGAGCGCGGCTCACGACGGCGCCGCCGCCGCCGTGGGCAACGACCTGATCCCCTCCGTCTCCAACGCCGTCGCAAGCGCGGGAGGCAACCCCTACGGCCATGGCCAGCACCAGCCGAGTTACGGCAAGGAGGGCGGCGAGGACTACTTTGGCCGCACCGACACCACCGCCTCCGCGGCGGCCGCGGAGGAGGAGACGTATCCCGAGGGCGGGCTCCGCGCGTGGTCCGTCGTGCTGGGGTCGTGGCTGGCCCTGTTCTCGGCCCTGGGCATCATGAACAGCCTGGCCATCTTCCAGACGTACGTCGCGACGCACCAGCTAGAGGGGTACAGCGAGGGGACCATTGGTTGGATCTTCTCGGTGTATACCTTCCTCTGCTTCTTTGGGGGCATCTACATCGGCCCCGTGTTCGACCAGTACGGCCCGCGGTGGCTTGTCCTGTCCGGGACGGTCTGTCTCGTCATCGGTGTCATGCTGCTGAGTGTCTGCACGCGTGAGTAACTCGTCCCCCGTGCCGTACCCGCCATAACGACTAACAACCTCCTTCCCAGTGTACTGGCACTTCATGCTCGCCTTCGGCATCCTCTGCGGCCTCGGCAGCTCCCTCGTCTTCACCCCCTCCATCGCCGCCGTCGGCCACTGGTTCAAGCGCCGCCGCGGCTTCGCGACGGGCATGGCGTCCACGGGCGGTTCTATCGGCGGCATCGTCTTCCCGCTCATGATGCAGTCCCTCTTCCCGCGCATCGGCTGGGGCTGGACCATTCGCGCCGTCGGCTTCATCTGCCTCCTCCTCTGCGGCGCCTCAAACTTCCTCATCCGCTCGCGCCTCCCGCCCGCGCGCAACGCGAGCCCCCATCCGGACCCGCGCATCTTCCGCAGCACCGCCTTCAGCCTCACGACGGCGGGAATCTTCCTCATGGAGTTCGCGCTGTTCATCCCGCTGACGTACATCTCCAGCTACATGCTAAGCGAGGGTTTCAGCGAGTCCTTTGCCTTCTCCATCCTGCCCATCCTCAACGCGGGGAGCGTCTTCGGCAGGGCTCTGCCCGGGTGGTGGGCCGACAAGGCGGGACCTTTCAACAGCAACATGGCCGCCATCGTGCTGTCGGTCATCGCATGCCTGGCGATCTGGCTGCCCGCGGGCTCGACGACGGCCGGCGTCGTGGTGTTTGCCGTGCTCTTCGGGTTCGCGAGCGGGAACAACATCAGCATCAGCCCCGTGTGCGTAGGCCGGTTGTGCAAGACGCAGCACTACGGCCGGTACTACTCGACCACGTACACCGTCGTCTCGGTTGCGTGCCTCATTGGCATCCCCATCGGCGGTGAGATCGTTACGGCGACGGGCGGCAGGTACTGGGGCCTCATCATCTTCACCGGCCTCGTGTACGTCCTGGCCCTGGTGGCGCTGATGGCTGCCAAGTTCGTCTGTGTGGGGAAGAACATCTGGGGAATTTTTTAAGAAGTGGAGGAGGAAGTTGAGGAACCCAAACGGGGCGGAAGTACCGAAACTAGACCATATCACGATTTCAGATGTTATGAAATGCTTGTACAAAAGATACGAGTAGCGTTGTGCGTAGACCCGAGGTTGAAAGCGACCCTTTTTTCTTCTTCTTTTTTATTTATTTTAAAAAAAATAGTGTGAGAAAATAGATTGTAAATGATGTAACCTCACCTGAGGCCTTTCTTGTTCCATCAGCTACCAACTACCGGTTCGGGTCCTGGTGACCGGCTATCGGTTCCAGACGATACGCGATGTATGCCTTTTGTGCAAGAGAAAAGTGTACCGCGCGGCACGAACGAGGCGGTCGCCGACGGGACGTCGTCGCGAGGCCCCGAACGAAATACGTTCCCAGAAATCCGCAGCAGATTCCATCCCGGAGGTGAGAGTCGGTGGGGCACGGGCCTCCTTCGGCCCGTGCGGAGGAACCGAACCGGCGCTGGGAACACGACGGTTTAAAACCCTCGTCACTTCCCTCGCGGTTCCAGACCCCATCTCCCTTTGATCGGTCCGCCTATCCAGCTGTTTCCCGCCCGAGATATTGCACAAGCGTTCGTGCTTCATACAATCCTAGAACCGCGGGCTTTGAGATCGCATAGCCACTCATAAATCGAAGGTGAGTGACATGTAAGCCACATCGTATGAGAGAAGTGCCGGAGGACCGAGGTCTGGCGGAGGTTGTGTCGAGTGAGGTGACGGGAGTCACGCTGCTCACACCTCTCATGCGCCTTACACCTTAGCGATAACGAGGGCTCGTTCAGGAATCAGTAGCGGGCTCAATCTTTTTTAAAGATTTGCGTATAAGTCCGCTGACCCTCACCCAGGTTTTACTCATACGGTCCTTATCAATCTATGCCCCTCCGGCATTGATACCAACCGTCTCTCACCACCACCACTCGCTTTTGTACACATCGACGAGACACCCGCCCGCCAAAGGCTCGCCGCCGATCGGATCCGATCCACCGGGGTCAACATGTCAATCCCAACACAAACCGCGGAGCGCCAAGAAGACGCCTACTTCTCCTCGCAACCGCCGCCCAAGAACCTCGAGTCTCACGTCTCCGCCGCCCGCTCATTCATAGACCACCACGCCACCTCCTCGCGGCGCATCGTCCTCGTCACCTCGGGCGGCACGACGGTGCCCCTCGAGAAGCAGACGGTCCGCTTCATCGACAACTTCTCCGCCGGCACCCGCGGCGCCACCTCGGCCGAGTACTTCCTCGAGGCCGCTACGCCGTCATCTTCCTGCACCGCCAGTTCTCCCTGCAGCCCTACTCGCGCCATTACTCCCACGCC
Source organism: Colletotrichum coccodes (assembly GCA_020466075.1). Lineage (NCBI taxonomy): Eukaryota > Fungi > Ascomycota > Sordariomycetes > Glomerellales > Glomerellaceae > Colletotrichum > Colletotrichum coccodes. The sequence continues at coordinate 4,064 of JAIMZG010003257.1, forward strand.
ACCGACTGCTTCCTCGACTTCCTCGCCGAGGGCGACGACGGCACCGTCGTCGCGAACCCGGGCCACCAGGAGCGCATGCGCGCCGTGCTGCGCAAGTACACCGCCGCGAAGCGGAACAACATGCTGCTCATGCTCCCCTTCACCACCATCACCGACTACCTCTTCGAGCTGCGCGCCATCGCGGGGCTGCTGAGGCCCCTGGGCCCCTCGGCGCTCCTCTACCTCGCCGCCGCGGTCTCGGACTTCTTCCTCCCCCAGGACCGCATGGCCGAACACAAGATCCAATCCACCAACGCCACGGACTCCTTCTCCGGCGCGGGAGCCGCAGCCGCCGCCAAGGGCAACGGGAACGGGAACGGGAACGGCGGTGGCGCCGCCAACCCCGAAGACGAGGAGACCTTTGACAACTTCGACTCCTCCCCCAAGGTGCCCCGCTCCAAGCGCCTGATAGTCGACCTGGACCCCGTGCCCAAGTTCCTCCAGAACCTCGTCGACGGCTGGGCCCCGCAGGGCATGGTCGTCAGCTTCAAGCTTGAGACGGACCCGGCCATCCTCGTGCACAAGGCAAAGTACTCGCTCGAGCGGTACCAGCACCACCTCGTCATCGGCAACCTGCTGTCCACGCGCAAGTGGGAGGTCGTCTTCGTCGCGCCGGGGCAGGCCGACCGGTGGGTCCGCGTGCCGAGCGCGCAGCGCAAGACGCCCGGCGGCGGCGACGGGTCCGAGACGTGGGAGGACAAGCCTCTGGACCCCAGCGCGCTGCCCGACGGCGACCCGGAGGTGGAGATTGAGAGCTTGATCATTCCTGCCGTGCAGGACCTGCATTCGCAGCACATTCGGTCGCTACAGCAGTAAGGTTTCCAATCGAGCGGGAGGGTTCATGTTCCCGGCAAGACTTTTGGCGAGCGTCACGTAGATAACGGCATAGCGCGCATCAATGGTAATGAAAAGTTTCAAATACACTTGCTTCTCTTTCTCTTTCTCTTTCTCTCTCTAAAAAGGGTCTCCAAGCCATTCGCTACGTGATGCTAAAATGTTACATGAACTTCTTTTTTTCTACGCACAGTCCGGATCTCACTTGGACGGTGACAGACGCCACGCTCTCATGGGCAGCGACTGCAAATGCAGAACTCTGGGTCGGATGTAGAGCATGAACGTGACCACGCCAAAGACGACGCAAATAATGTTGACGAAATAGTAGCCGTCGCGAACCATCTCGCACGTGCCGCCGCCGGCAACGCACTTCTCCTTGTCGGGCTGCAGGGAGCACGAGAAAGGCTCGGTGATGATGGAACCCTTGAGGGCGCTCAGATCCGCGGGGTTTCCGGGGTGGCAGGTCGCCACAGTGAAGTAGTCGACAAGACGCAAAACAAAAAAGCGCGGGAAAGTGCCGCCAAGGTTACAGACGCTGCGAGTGAGTTAGCACAGGTAATCGAAATGACGATGGGGGTCAACTTACGTAGCCAAGAGGGTCATGTAGGTACCGCCGATGACGGGGTCTGCGATTCTAGCGTGGAATGCCGAGACGGCGACGAACATAACCGTGTTTGTAAATGTCGAGAAGACATGCTCGCCGATGACCACCAACATATACCAAGAGGTCACGCCGCCAGCCGGGAAGATGGTGACGGTGAACTGGGCGATGAGAGCAGCGACGAGTCGACCCATGAAACCCCAGCACCACAGGCGCATGGGAGTGTACTCTTGCGACCACTTGCCAGCATAATACCCAAGCGCAATCTCGAAGGGGAAGTCGATGAGTACCGTCAGAGCCATGTTCTCCTGGCCGAAACCCTTGTCAATAAGCTTGAGGTTCGTAACAGCATCGTTGGCCTGGAAGCCGATCTTGGCGATGAGATGTACGATGATGATCGTCTGAATGTTCTTCAGTTTGAGAACACCCCACATGATCTTGTAAACATCCCAAATGCCATCCTCGTTCTTCGTTCTCTCCTCCCGCTTGAAGAGAGACAGTCCAATGGTAATGGCGATGTAGGCCCAACCCCAGAAAGTGAGATATCCGCCCAGAGACATCAAGCCGTGGTCCAACGGGGAGCTACGGAAGTAGCGATTCGCAAAGTCCTTGGAGTTGAATGCCAAGAAAACCGTGTAAGACAAGAAGTGACCAGCAGTGAGACCGACGGTCTGCGCAGTAGACGCGTAGGAAACGTTGCCAGGCGTCAGCAGGGTCAATGCCCAGCCGTCTACTGCAATATCTTGGGTGGCGCACATGAAAACCAAGAAGAACCACCAGCCGGTGAAGTTCCACACGGTAGGACCACCGGGCTTGCCGGTGTTTGCCATCATGTTCTCAACGGTCGATCCGAGCCACAACATGCCCAATCCGGAGAGCAGCTGGATGGGGAGGATCCAGCTCTTTCTGCGTCCGACCTTGGGGCTCCAGACCGCGTCGACAATCGGACTCCAAAGCAGCTTCAACGAATACGGGTAGGAGGCCAGACTAAAAATTCCAATCTCGCTGTACGACATGTGATCCTTCATGAGGAAGGGCACCGAGCCGCCCGCCAGGCCCATAGGTACACCCTGCAGGAAGTATAGGAGCACCAACAGGAGGAAGTTCCTCTGGTCCTGCACCGGCAACTCAAAGAAGCCATGGTTGTTGGCGATGGGGGTCTTGGGGACGGGGTCGTCGAGTGTGAAGGATTCGCGTGACATGAGGTTCGCGGTAACGGCGTCGGAGCCGGGAGTCGTCGCCTTCCGTCGGTATTCAACGTTGTTCTGGTTCATGGCGCCGTTGGCGTGACCGTTCGTGCTATCCGTGTCTACAGCTAGATCGGCCAAAGCTTTTCGCTTTACGGATTTGTTTCGGCGTGTTCGGACGCTCATTTGGGCTTGGATTGCGGTGGAGGACGGTTGACTTGAGGCTTGGGGCGCAGCGTTGGTCCGTAGCAAGGAAAGAAGGTATCGAGCGCGAGCAGCGGTGTCGATTGTATGGAGAAACGGGTTGGGAGACTTTATGCGACAAGTCGGGGGTCGTGAGAAAAGAGAAGTTTCTTTGTCCTGAAGGGAAGAGATAAGGTCGAGGGCGGGGTGGAGCAGCGTCCGTGAGAGTCAAGGCGACGTTGTCTTAAACAACAGCTTAGACCGATGACAGGTGGAATGGCGCTAGGCACCCGGGCAATCGAGAGCTTGATTTTCTGCGCAGTTGGGTTGGTTGAAGAAAATACGAGAGGAGAAGGGTGGTGTTCCCGGGACAAGTGGAAGCGCAACCGTGGCCTTTGGCACTATGAGGAAACGCCGGTGGCAAAGAAAGAGAGGGAATGAAGTATGGACAATCGGCCGTTGCGGGGTCCGAAAAAATGATGGTAAGAAAGGCAAGAATGAAGTTTGACAAGAGGAAGACACCCGAGTCCAGAGTGGACTGAGACGTTGTGAATTTTACCGAAGCACTTCAAGACAACAAAAGTATGTTTCTTGGTTGCGACGATACTTCGAGGACGAAGGAGACACGAAAGAAGATGCAAAGAAGCTTATCCAGGTCCAGACAGGCTCCACTCGAGCAAAGCCACCCGGAGAGCTGCTTACAACCCCTGGCACCAGGCCGCATTTGGGTGTTCGGCGGGTGATAAGATAAGAGATTAGATAATATTCCCCGCGAGTGTCACATTCCGCGACGCCTATTGACGGGGTTCAAGTGTGTTGACGCTGAGCTGCGTTTCTTTGACTGGAAGACCAATGTCAACTTCACCGAGACGCGTCACTCGCATCGAACACCCCAACCACCTCATTGCCGACCACAAAAACTACGTTGTCTTTACCGCCAAGCTGTGAGGCCTTCTCTTAATTGCGCACTAGCCGCACCATGTCGGCCGAACCGCAAGATGCTGCCGCAGAGGCCCTCAACCAAGAAATCAACGACCTCAGAGCCAAAGGTAGGGAGGCAGGCAACTAATCCGAACCCGTACAGACGCTGATTTTGATGCGCCCAGCCGCCTCGTTGAAGAGGGAGTTGAAAGTGCAAGCTACGGCTCTTATTTCATCCGAGTCGACGCGAAGTGCCCTTCACGAAAACAACCAGAAACGCAGCGCGCTCGCGCTTCCCTCCGAATTGGAACCCGTCCGCGACCAGGTCCTCTTTAGATCCAACGCCCAAGATGCGCACGATCAACAATGTCTTTACCGAACCTGCGCCACGATTACGACCTTCAAAGTCCAAGACCCCGATCCCAATGCCGTCGATCGCGGCCACGTTCTAGGCATTCGTATCGAAATTATGTCCGATGCCACGTTCCGAAGACCGTATTATGTCATGCTCAACCGGCCATACAAAGACTCCCGACACCTACGAGTCCATCGACACACCGTCCCTCCGTGCGTTCCGCTGGCAGCGCTCGCTGCGCGCCACCTTCCCGCACCAAAGCCAGCCGACGCCGAGGGGCAGAAGACACAAAATCTGTCTCGGTTTGTCCGAACGCTGAGAAGAGAGATTGTGCGATTCCATAACCGGACTGCCGTCATCAGCGATTTACAAACAGCCGCTGGTCTCCGTGATGGCAGTTTTGATGAACAGGCAGTAGCCAGTATCACTGCCGCCGACATCGAAGCCAAGCAGATCAGCATCGAATGGGCAGACGGCAGGGCAGGTAGACTGGTCATGAGCGAAGACGGACAAATACAGAAGCTCGTTATCCTTGGCACAGCGGGACGAGATAGACAGGTGACGAGGGATCTCCTCGGCGACAGCCGCCGCGTGGAGGATGTCGCGAAGCGGCTGGCAAGCACATGAAGGTTATATATAGTTGGAAGCAAGAAGCGACTTATACCGACGCCCTGCCCGTCCGGACGACGAGCCAAGCGAACCATACCCAAGTACTCATCGATACGGGTGTGACATCGCCCGGGCTCTATTTAATGAGGGACAACATGGGGATTTCTCCGGGTAAATTTTATCAACTGGCCACTCGATGACCCGATTTGCGGCAGAAAGACCCTGGCTTGAGTAATCAAGCCACCGAGCCACCCACCCTCCTTCGGCCTTCTACAATGGTTCTACCATGCACGAGCCGGCTGCCGCAAGCCGCGCCCGGTTCTAGACTCGCATTTCTTCCACCGCAGGTAGTCTTGTGTGGGTCAAATGAGTCTGTGCTGTCGGCTCCCGGTACCGAAAGGCGCTACCTGAGTTCCCGACTCGTGTGTGGACACCCGACCCATCCGCAATTTGGTCTAAACGCAGATATAAGAATGCTGCACTCAACTTACAGCATCATGCGATAAGACACTCGCTTTGTCGCCGGATTGAAATGGCATTCGACTGGGATGCTCCACAGCAGGTTAGCTGAGGAGAAAGCAATGTGGGTCAGACGAGCGGCCAATCTGTCCTAGGTTCCCCAGAACTTGAAGATCTGCCGTTGATCCGCAGCCGGAGGCAAGCGGCAACTACCACTGTTGAGAAGATTATCCATTGATTAAACCAGCAGGCTTCATTGTAGAGGGTGACGTAGTAACGTTGCTTTGCAACGCCAGTTCGTTGAAGGTGGGCTCAATTTCGGGTATCATAGGGTTCGTCTCAAGCACATGATTCGATAAGAGAATGATTTGAAACCGAAAGACGCAACCCATTATATTAGCCTTAACTAGTTAAGTCGGGCTCACAGCCTCCTGAGCCAATTTCCTCCTTCGCCCAAGGTTGCGAAGCCCGAGGAGCCGACCCTTTCCGTCTGAATGGTATCCCAAAACCGTTCATCAATTCGAGTCATTAACATAATTGTACTTGTATCCGTACCCACTGATATCATGATGCATCTTTATCCGACCCACAAGCCAATCCCGATCTCTGTTTCTAATACGTGTAAAGCAAAGACAAATTTCAATAGGTGAGAGCTTTTAGATGAAGGCGGCAACGGCGGCGACGGCGGCAACAACGACGCCGCCCGCTCGCTGGACGTTCTGGACAGCGCCGGCGGTGACGACGGCGCGGCTCGTGGTCGCAGTGGGATTGGGCCTGGTGACGGTGCCGACGTCAGGCCGGGTCGTACTCGCGGGAGGGGCCTTGGGCGGGCTAGACGGGACGGGAGGGACCTCGGGAGGGCTGGAGGAGACGGGGGGAGGGATGGCA
>JAIMZG010003299.1:0-11817 GCA_020466075.1 Colletotrichum coccodes
CGGACGGGATCCCGAGTTCTCCGGTGGGTATGGTCGTATGTGAAAGAACGTGGACGTAGAGCTGCTCATGAACTCGATATTGCTAACTGCAAGCCTCCAACGCGTCGAAGGCTGAAATCGGAAACCGCCTTGGAAAAAGACGGTAATGCTGGTAGGCTTGATGATCAACAACGGCCAGATCTCTTTTTTTTTAACCTCAGTCCCGCACCGTGCCCAATAAGTCGGTAGCCCCAGCCCTGCCCAAACGCAATATCTTCTCTTGCGCACTACAGCTTGCCTTCTTAGGCCGAGAACACAACACCTGCTCTCCTGCTTACTTTTAATCCGGTAACACCGGATCCTCATGACATAACAGACGTAGATAATTCAGCGGTGCCAGCGTTGTTAATAGATATTACAGCTTCTTTGCTGCCTCGGACATTACCAACCGTACCAGATGCTTGTTGATTTGTTTTATATCATGGAGTAGTCATGTGTTACAGGATCATGTCCTGAATCAAAAGCAACTACTCTAACCACACGATAAAGCACTGAAAGATAGGTGTAATGCCAGTAGCGCAAGACAGGGACCTGCGTGGCGATAGTTTGCTTTGCCCAATGAGAAGAACTACGATGGATTGGTTCATCCGAGTAAGGACTGTGGCTGTTTTGGTGAGGAAGTTGTAACATAAGGCGCTTCTATCTTCCGTCTACCAACCTTGAGTGACAGATTCTACACAGCAACTCGAAGACTTATCATGGCTCTAATGCTAATATCACATGGCTATAGCCGCTGCTGTTACATGTTAAACATTTTCAAAAGTGAAACTAATTGACCTAGTAAGGTACATAGGCTTTGTAGCCCTGGAAAGAAGTCAGAAGCAAACCAAAAGCAAAACTTTTACGAAACTAGTCAGGAAACTAATAGGAATTACCGATCAATTCTTTACGTCAACGCACCACCAGAATACAGAACATGCCATTTCATTGGTGACGCTTGAAATTGAACGCTGAGTTTGTTGATTATAAAACCCGAACACTACAAGAGAAATACTATTGGGGCAGAAGACATGCAGGCTTTAATAAGGCCAGAAAACAAGGCCAGAACCCAAATGAGCAGCTGTGGTTCACCCCAGCCATCAACGAGTCTCGGCATCTCCAAGTCAATCCAGAGAGGGAGGCGCCCGCCTATAACGAACGCGGGTATGTCCAAGTACTCCCTCCCCTATCCACCTTACCTCAGAGGCCACACATATCCCTCGACTCCTCCTCGGAGCCAAACATCCCGCTTACGAACAGTCTGTCTTCAGCACTGCTATCCGGTTTCGCATATATCGGTGCATCCTCCTGTCACTATGTGAACTGCACAATCTGCCCCTTACGGAGCTCAACAAGCGGCATCCCTTCCAGCGGCGCGGCCAGATCCGCGCGCTCTGTACCCTCCTCGCCCCTGCTGCCGTGGTACGCCTTCAAGTTGCACCGCGGTCTACCTCGACGCGTGCGCGCCTCCCTGTCTCGTAACCGGCTGCCGAGAGACCTGCGACGCCATCCATACATTGCAATGGCGATGGAGCAATCGTACCCGAAGGAAGCCTCACCCTCCCGGATCGCACGTCGGTGCCAGCCGGCTCCCTTGTCGGCATGAAACCCTACGTCGTGGGACGAAACAAGGCAGTTTACGGGGCTGACACCGACGAGTCTCGCCAGGAGCGTGGCCGCAGCAGGAGGGTGGAGATCGCGAGGCGTATAAACTTCGCATGAGGCAGTGGAATGCGGCCTGCATTGTCTTCTGTGGCGGCTCGCGCATTTGCCTCTATCAAAACTTGAGTCTGATGGAAGGTCTACAAGTTACAAGTTCGTACCGTCTCTTATCTCCGGGTTTGAGATCGAGTTGGTGGACCCTAATGAGGAGTGGTGGCCGAGCTCGCGCTGGTTCTGCAGGATGGAGGGTGTTGTGTGCATCTTGAAGCGGAGGAGCTCGAAAGTTTGAGGGGCCTAGGTTACTTGGAATCGTTCAAGTGGTAAAGGACTGGAGTGAAGGTGTGAGTCGGTAACATTGAGTTGCAACAAGCACAGATGGGCATCTTGCAAATTTATGAAATAAGACTGTGGTAATATACGATTCTATCAATTGGTATTAATTCGAAGCAACGAAAGTGCCATTGGCGCACTCGAACCCCAGTTTTGGGTTCAAGTCCGGCATCGCTTCATACAGATGAGCTTTGGCACGGTCTTGCTCTGAGGTTCGATTTTGATGTCCCTGGTCTGGAAGTTCTTGCAAGACTTTTCCGTGTTGCACTCAATAATGATGGCTTCCGTGTGTGTGAGATTGGAAAGACCAGAGTTGTACCAGCAAGGCTGTAATATAATATTTTTAGCAAACACGACTGGAAGAGGCACCGAAGCTGAACTGGACTTACGTTTGTAGTGCAGGATCCATCACCGGGGTTGTAGGTGTTGATGTTGCCGGAAAAGTGCTCCCAAGTGAAGTCCTCCATCATGACGGACGAGTTGTTTGGCCTTTCGCCTCCGGCGCTGGCTTGGTTGTAATAAGTTTGAGTGACAAAGATGGGAAAGGTGACGTTGTTCACCCGGATGTCGCTCCAAGTGATGTTTCTCGCCAGTCCCTACCGCGGGTGAGCACTTGTACAGCAGCCACGAGAAGATGCGAAAATCTTACCTGACCGCCAATCCAGCTCTTGAAACGGGCGGCGTAAAGGCCACCTTGAACGGTGACATCTTCGAAACGAATGTTCTGCACATCAGCCGGAGACGCAACCTTGGAACCCAGCGAGCCAACGCTCATGCCATGCGTCTCGAACCCAATGGTCGCGTGCTTGAAGAGAACATTCTTCGCGCCGTCGTTGATCGCAATGGCGTCGTCGCCGTTGAAAATGTTGCTGTTCGTGATGGTAACGTCGGTGGCGCCAACGTCAAAACCGTCGGTGTTGAAGGGGAAGTTGCTGCTGTCGGACCGCGCGTCGATGACCGTGTCCGAGATGGTGATGTTCTTGCCCTTGATCGAAAAGTTCCAGCCAATGGGCTTCAGAGACTTCATGTTCTTCATCACGCCGTTGGTGACGCTGAATTGCATCAGATGAGGGCGGTTGGGCGTGCCGGCCTCGCCGGGCTTGTTGAGATCCCACCACGCCTGTCCGTGCGACTTGATCCAACCGGATTGGGGCTGTTCGGTAGCGTAAGTATCAATTCAGCAACAACCTGAAGATTGGAAGACGTACATCAGATGAGCCGACCCATTGCACGTTCGTCCCGCCCACTTGGAACCAGGTGAGCGAACCGCCCTTGGCCGCGACGAGCTTCTGCATGGCGGGGATGTCCTCCGGCAGACTCAGGTTTCCATTGACCGTGATGACGACGTTGGACAGCTTGGTGGCGACGACGGGATCGTACACCTTGTACTCGACTCCCTCGCGGAAGATGATCTCGGCGTTGCTGGCGCACTTCGCGAATGCCTCTGCTATGGCGGCCGAGTCCGACGTCCCGTTGCCGGACGGCGAGATGACGCATCTCTGGCCGCATGCTGCCTCGGAGACCGCGACGCAGACTGCCAGGGGCAACAGATTACGGTATAGCATGGCGGCAACGGAGGATCGTATGGGGATCAAGGAGAGACGAGCGCTGGAGTTGCGGAGGGAGGCTACGAAGGGCCGCCGGCGCCAAGTCGGGGGCTTATATACGCCCAAAAGCTTCGCCCGAGTCGTACCCCATCTTGAGGGGTCACAAGGAGTAACATCGGTCCCCCGGGGTTAATCCCATCGAATCTCCCATGTTTACTGATGGTTTGAGTTGTCGGGGATGGCATGGGCTGCGGAGATGAGCTAAAACCGCAGGGAGGAGAGGAGGCGAACCATAACGTTGGCCCGGAAGAGCCTCGATGGTGGGGAAACGGGATATCAAGAAGGAGTAAAACGGCCGCGATATCAGACGATTCTTTGGCAGTGATTGGATGGAAAATAATTCCCCGTTTACAGTTCTCTTTGCAAGGAGATCTGCCACACCGCGTTGAGTTCGCCCCGCGCCGAATTTTGCGCTTGACTGGGATCAGGGCCGGATAACCGGCACCCTACCCTGCGGCTCTATTAAGGAGACATGCATCTCATCATAACGAGGGGAAGATGTCAAGAATCGAAAAGCCGGGGCCCCGTCCGGGGGACGTGGACTATCAGACCCAAGCCGTACCAGAGACTTTCCAGCAACTGGAGTTGGTTGGTGAGCCGTCTTCACGATGGACGCCGCTTTTTCGGGCAAGTCATAGCAGCCATTGTGGGGTTATTCTCACTCAGCGAGGTTCTACGGCATCTTGAATTGCAATCTCCGGCCAAGGTCGATTTTTCGAGCTCATGGATTTGTAGATAATTAGAGCTATTTGAGCATTGCTCGAGCCAGCGTACCTCGGGTAGCACATTGCGCGCGGAAGCGGTCCTCGGGGAGTTGGCTGCGGGACACGTCCTCCGGTTCACAGGGACCCCGGTTCTCAAGTCCTTTGATCTGGTTGTTCAACTATTTTGATGGAGTCCCCAAGATCGGTGGCAGTTGCTTGTCTCGCTGACAACAAGCTGAGGTTGCACTCGTCGGCGAGCCAAGCCGGAAACCCCAGTCCGGATCGACAGACGCAGGATTCCGGCCCCCCCCCCCTGGGCCTGGTACCCCACTGTCACCCGCTTCTTGGTCGTCCCCCTCGTCTCGTTGCGCCAACGGACAAGACGAGCTGTCTATGCGACGGTTATCAATCCGCCTCCACCTTGGCATTCAGCTGCTAGTAGACATACACAGTACCTGTCACATGGCGTTGCGAATCAGGTTCGCATTAATCCAAAGGTGGAATCGTTGGATTGTAATGGCGGGTATCATACAAATGCTACATTCACTCCTCGTCCTCCTTCGGGACCTCCTTGGGCAGCTGTCTCGGCTGCGGGCCCTTTTGCTGTTCCAACTTCCTCCTCTCCCACGGTTTCAACTTCGTCTCCTCGGCCGCTCCGTCAACCTCCTTGGCCCATTTGACCCAGTCTGACCGCCTCGTCTTCCACATGTCTCCCTTCCACGTCCGCCACACACTGCGTCCCATCCAAGAGTCGCGCAACGTTCTCTCGTGCTCCGCCAGAGAGGAGATGATGGTCTGCTTTACGTGGAAAGGAATGGAGCGATCCTTGCCGCGCGAGGGAACCTCGATGATGGCGTTGACGACATTGTGGCCGAATTGAGACTGTGCCAGCTCTGCGACGTGTGGGGCGAGGGCACCCACGAGGGCCTTGTGGAAGAATTCGTTTTGAGGGGCCGCGGGGCTAGCAAGGGCCGTCGTCAGGACAGTCATCGACGCCATCGCCGTGGTCGCGAGCTTCACAAGGAGGTCGGAGGGCAGGGCGGTGAGGGACTTTTGGGCGACCTTGGAGGGGTTGCCGGGGGTCTTGAGCATGCTCGACACGAGGTGGCAGCCGTGGGCGGCGACGGCGGTCTTGTTCTGGGGCGACTGCTGGAACTCTTCCTCGGCAGACTCGTCCTCGACCAAGTGGCACAGCTTAGGGACCAGGTCCTTCGGATTGGAACCCAACGCATCGGTAAGCGCCCTGGTGAGGGCACTCTTCTCTTCGTAGGCACCACGCGCCTCGCACCTCTCGAACAGAGTCTTGAGCACGTTGTAGCGCGCCTTGGTCACCAGGAGGGGTACGGCGGGGATGATCTTCTTGACGGCCTCCACAAGATCGTCCTTGCTGACACGGTTCAGAACGCGAAGGGCGGGGTACGAAGCGATGTCATTGCGGACATACGTCGCGATGCGCTCCCCGAAGAAGTTCTGGGAGAGTGCCTTGAAGATCTTGCCAGGGCAGTTCGTGATGAGGGTCTCGAGCAGGCGGGATCCGATCTGGTCGTATACCATGCTGTTGACAAAGTCCGCCGCTTGCGAGGTCTCGTCGCTGAGAGACGCTGGGGCGTCGGGCAGCAGCCTGTACAGCAAGGTGTCCTTGCTCGGTGCCGCTGACGCCTTGTCATTCTTGTCGCTCTTGTGGTTCAGGGATATGTCGAGCTCCAACAGGAGCTGGAGAAGGGGGTTGCCGGTAGGGTGCTTGGCGAGGACCCGAAGAGCAGTGAAGTCCATGCCGGCCACGGCGTCCTGGATGATCTTCTTGGTGGCCAGAGTGAAGGATTCGGGGACGGCTCTCAGCTGGTGGCTGAGTTCGTCTGAAGTTGCAGCGGCTCCCTGGACGGAGATGTACTCCTTCTTCTTGCTCTTCAACAGTGACTTGGTAGCCGAGTCATCCAGCGGGCGACCCGAAAGCACGATCAAGAGCACTCGAAGAGTGTGTGATCCGAATCGATCAGTCAGCAGGAAGCCCATGTGCTGTTCAAACTCGTCGAGTGTCATGAGGAAGAGGTTCTCCATGGTGTTCTCCGGTTCGGCGCTCTCTTCGACCTCCATTTCATCGTCGGCCTTGGGCTCCGGTGCAATCCCACCCAGCTCCTGTGTCACCACGGGTGCTGATTCAAGGAACAACTTCTCGCAGCAATGGCTGGCGAATCGGTGCTGGACGAGCGACAGGAAGTGGCCGGCGAAGGCGTTGAAGATCTGCTTCTTCTGTCTCGTGTTGGAGAGTATGATCAGACGCTCCATCAAACGCGACAGCGATTGACTGCTGGCCAACTTCAGCTCCTTGCCCTGCGCCTCCTTGTACACGTTTTGCAAGAAGACGTCGCGCTCCTCGGGGGAGGGGAACTGGTTCAACTCAAGCAATTCATCGGCGCGGCGAAAGTATTCCTGCTCTTCGTCTGCGAGCATTCCGAAGAACTCCTTTTCGGGTCCATTGCCGTGGAATGACTGTTGCTGGTTGCCTGCATCGTCAAATGCCAGTTGTTCAGCATCGTGGTCTTCATCCTCGATCCGTCTGCGCTTCGATTGTCGTTCGTCGTGGTTCGCGTCGTAGTTCGCCTCATCGGTCTCCCTCCTCTTCTTCTTTCGCTCGTCGCGAATGGCTTGTCGTTTCGTTCTGGGCTTCGGCATTGTGACTGACTTTGAGTGGGTGCAAGGTGCAGATTGTGGTGCTGAAAGACAGAGCGGTGGGTTCGTCGCAGAGAAAGACGCTGCATTTTCCCACCGGAAAAAAAACTTTTGGGCTTATCTTATCTCTTATCTTATCAACAACCCCTCCACGGCGAAGCCCCCTGCTCGATGGCGTCTCTCTCCTCAGCAACTAGCTCCCTTCTCTATTCATCCTTGTCTCATCCACGTGTACAGCCTCTCCTCGTATATCTGGCTATTCTACGTGACTGCTGGTAGATGTATTTCTTTTGGTGATCGTCCCCTCGGTTAGCTGGCTGAACAAATGTGCAATCTCTTTCTACTTTCGACGGCATATCCTCCTGAGGAGAGGGATAGGGAGTGTGGGACCTTTCGTGTAAGTCTTCCTCATTGAATTCAGTCGATCTCGAGTTAAATGCCTTCCAGTATTGTACATAAAAAACACATTTTTGTTTATCTATTGGCCTACTTTTGCATTTAAAAACAGATTGCTTCAGTCGTCTACCTGTGCCGTTCAAGCCTCTAGTAGTTAGCTTCCTATACCACGACCTCCTTGCCAACCTCTTCCAACGCCTTGACCAGCCCTTCAACGGTACCCTTGAGAGTTTGGCAGTTGACCACCACTCGGAAGAAGCTGCCTTGCTCGCCCGGAGCATAGTCGATCATGAATCCACGTTCGATGAGCCTCGCGACCATCTGGCTGGTACGTTTAGTGTTCGTCTTCGGTTCCTTCGCAAGCTGACCGTTCGGTGCATAATAGAAGCACACTTGCAAGCAAGGCGGTGGGATCGATGAGACCAAGACAAAGTTGTTACTCCGCTCTATGAGTGTTGCGAGATGCTCGGCCAGGGAGAAGGCGTGGTCGATCTGACGTTCGAAGCCGCCGGCGCCATAGTAGATCCAAGCCAACGCCAGCTTGAGGCTGTCGCCCCTACGACCGCACTGGAGGGTCAGGTCGGCCAGATCCCACACGTCTCCGGTCTCCTCCACGTTGTGGAACAAATACCCCGCGGGCAGAGTATTGGCTTTGTGGAAGACCTTTTCGTCTGGTGTGAGGAGGAACGAGCACGTTACCGGCACGTTCATCATCTTATGCGGGTTGACGGTCAACGAGTCGGCCAGATGGGAACCTTTCAGTTTCGACTTTTGCTTCTCTGAGAAGATGGCCGGCCCTCCCCAACTCGCGTCGATGTGGAACCACATCCCAAACTCCTTGCAGATGCTTGAGATCTCCTCAAAGGGGTCGTACGACCCCATCACCGTCGTTCCGGCCGTGGAGTTGACATACAGAGGAGTCTTGCCCTCTACCATGGAGCGGATGACCAGCTCTCGAAGAGCTTCGGGAATCATGCGCCCAGCAGAATCGATCGGCACCGCCCACACGCTCGACGCCCCCAGCCCGCATGTCAGGGCGCTCTTCTCGACGGAATAGTGGCCGTGGGCGCTGGTGAAAACAACAAAGTCGTGCGAACCGTTGCCCGAAGTCTTTGTCTCCGGATACAGGGCACTGCGAGCGACAACGAGAGATGTCAGATTGGACGAGCTTCCGCCTTGGCAGGTGACTCCTCCGGCCCTGGGACCAGTAAAGCCAAACAGGTTCGCAAACTTTCGAGCTGTATGCTTTTCGATGATGCTCAACGCCGGCGAAACTTGATACACATGAAGCTATCGAGGTTCAGTGATTGCCTCGACGAGATTGTAGTACAACTCACGTTTGTGTTCAGGACGGACAAGAGAAGATCGGCGACAACGCCAACCTGAATAAGTCAGTCCAGCATGCGGCAATACGAATGGCGCTGACATACCGGGGTGTTGCTTGCATACAGCTTGTCCATAAAGCCTTGGTCCCAGGTGTTCACGCTGTATCGTAAAATCTTCTGCACGACGTCAAGCAGACCCTCCTTTCCGAGGCCGTCGCCATCGGGGAGCGACAGCTTCAACCTCTTGGCCAACGCCTCAGGTTTGTGTGTGTCGACCAAGACATTACGCGGGACTCCTTCGACGTTGACTGACGTATTCCCACCGGACTTTTGACCAGCAGCCTCATCGGCTACTCTGATGTAGGGTACAATCAGATCCTTGACAGCATCGAGCAGCTGCGAGCAGGGGACCGTGTCAGTTGAGTGCTTGGAAGTGGGATATGCACCCACTTACACCACCGGGATACTTACATCCTCGACTTCTTCAGCTCTTTTGAGAGTCTGCGGGGCGGCACGGTGCGCCTTTGTTCCATTTGTGCCGTTCATGATGGTTTGCAGAAGCGGATGGAACGGTTTCCAATAAATGGACAAAAATTCTCTCAAGAAAAGCAAACTGGGACAGAATAAGTTTCGACAAAGTTTTTTCTTCCAAAACTTCTAAAGCACAGACGGTTCTCGGCGAGTTCGATATTCAATGCTTCGAGATTCCCCAGTCCATCACTGTAATTCCGATCCCGAATGAGTCAGGCAACGGGGAAGAAATTCTTCAACGGCCGGCCCTTGTTTCCCGATGACGGCACGTCGGAGCAAAGTGACGCGAACCCCGGCTGGGGTTAGCCGCCCTCGCCGCCGGCTCCGACGGATTTCGTAATCAGTGGCATTTCTTCCATCATCTTTGCATTGCAGGAAAGCCATCTGGTTAGTTATCGGGCATGGCGAACTTCTTGATTGGCATTCTTCGTTCAACTTGAACTGCATAAACACCGCCGCTCATGATGGGCATCTCTCCAGATCTCTCCAGCTCCCTTGCGCCATCGCCGGCAGCGGCACTTAAGAACCTCGAGGTATTAATATGATCCGTGGTCAACAGCACACGGGCCCGATAGCCGCTTAATGTCACGGATACGAGTGGGAGTGCGGCACAGTCAATCAATCCTACAGACCCATTTGTCCCGCCCGCGCGCCGTCCCAAGCCGTCGGGTCAGCAGTGTCTCACCCCAATGACCGGCCGGTACGGCGGCCGGCTTCTTTCTCCAGCCACCCGGAGCTCACCGGCGCATGCTGCAGGAGCTTCTTGAACTGCATCTGACCAGGCCATACTTGCTCAGCAATAAAACCGGAGTTTGAAACCACACCGACAAACCACCACTGTCACTCCAGCCGCATCGCGGCAGCGAACGCCGGTATTTTGGCCGGATGCCATGCCTCGAGTCCTGTTTGGGGCTCGATACTTTGGTCTTTCAGGAGAGCTGATTCGGTCGGAGGCTTGCTGAGACAGCTTTAAGCGGTATAGTCATCTGCCCCTAGACGCAGCGCGCGCTCGGCGCCCAACCCGTGGTCTTTCAAGTTTATGAGACGGCGCAAACTCTTTTCATCAGCCGTCGACACGTTTGTTTATCTGGCACAGCCAAAATAGACGCAGTGCACGGCAGATCGTGCTCGGCAGATTCCACTACGGCGGTGTTCAGGCTTCGGCCGCTATCCGTGCGTAGCTATTTGAGGCATTGTAGTGGTCAAACTCGCCATCTTGTGGCCATCGATGATTGAGTGGTGGACGACTCGGCATGATGAAAAGCCGCCAGCGGTTTTCGACAGTGAGGCACCCAGCATTCGCTTCTACGTGGAGGAGCTGGAAACGGAGCAAATGCACGAGATCCGACAGACGACACTTGTTTGAGATGCCACGGGGAAGTTTCACGGCTCCCCCATGAACTGGGGCTCCACTTGAAGTCTGGATGGGCCAAGTGCCGGGCACAAGCGTGATCAATGCGGATACGTGGCATCCGATGTTGCGTTGAAACGGCATCATCGTCACTGAAGCTGTGCTGTGTGTCGTTGCGCACGCATCGTCGAGGAAAAAAGGGGTCGCTGGTGCAGCTGGGCTGCATCCGATTGTGGCCCTCCCGAGAGCGTGCATGCAGCCGTGCTCCGGCGGATGCATCTGCCTGATTGCCGCTGCGAGTCGAACATTTGGTGCCTGTCAGACGCGGGACGCACCTTGACGCGGTGGCTTGCAGGTGTAACCGCGAGCTCCCGAATCGATTGCTGCAAAGCAGCATCGCGTGGACAAAGCCCCAATCTTGGCAACACACGTGGTATGAGACAAAGACAATACCAAACCAGGAAACGAGGAAACGTCTCAAAGAGGGAAGAGTGCCTGTCCATCGCCCGCGAAGCCGGGAAACCAGGGCCGAGGGCGATGCGACGGGAGGAGCGTCATGGAGCAACCCATGCGACCGGGTTTGGCGGATTACATGATCTGCGCACTACCACCACCGAGAGGGCGACAAGACGGCGGCCGTCCTGCTGCGGGCTGGAAGGAAGCCAGCCAGTCCCGCAGCCCACCGGAGCTTGTTGCACTTTCTTGCAACAGTGGGAAGACGCCAGCCGAGCACAAGACTCGATTGTTCCTAGTCAAACGGGGGATTATGGCCAACGGCGGGAGCCGGGTCTCTACATCTACGGCGTCCGCACCGAAGGCACCCACCACCGGGCAAATTTCTGTTCCAGAGGAATGGGCTTTGGAGACGGGAAAACCGTCGCCGTAGGGCATCAATGCCGTCATGCCCAAGAAGGGGGTTGCGGGTTTCAGCGGGCTTGATGGATTGATGGAACGAGAAGAGATCGGAAAGTCATCGACGGGCGTTTCTGTTTCCTGTCCCTGGTTCCTGGGGTCATTTGGTCAGTCGTGGACGATCAACTACTGCATTCAAGGGGCGAGGACCACCGCAACCACCCAGAGCGATGCTCGACCGGGTTGCGATTGACTGACATGCCCGGCCGACGGGTAGGGGTAGGCGGACGGCGCGTGGCGGATTCTAGGCCGATGGAAAAATAGGTGGCTGCAGCTATTACAATCCGAGGTCGCTCGCTCACTCCTCACCA